>ML501718.1:56579-68509 GCA_005239535.1 Nicotiana rustica | reverse complement strand
ATGGCTTGTTGGCTTAAATCCTCGTCATGGGGAACACCCTGTTGCCTCCCCAACTGGCGTAAGACCCGATGCAGGGACTATGGCTGAATGCTTCGCAGGCCCATTAACAGGAGATAGCAAATCTCAGCTGACATATTGATAACCTCGCTGAGATGGAGCCACCCGAACGTCCACTTGATTTGGTTGGCAATCAGTGAGCTCAGGTATGAGTGCCAAGCTTCCGTGCCTTCAGGGAATTGGTGGCCTTTTACCCGAGTACTATGTTCCTCGATGCAGTTAAAACCGATTAAACTGTAGTTCATGTAGCCCGGGCGGTGACAGAGGTGTTCGGTCAACCAGATTCGTAGGAGTAGGTTGCACCCCTCAACGAATTTTCCCCCAGATTGGCAAACTGTCAGAGCGCGGTAAATCTCGTCTAAGACCATCGGTATAAGTGTGCCATTGGAATTTTTCATCATGAAGTCTGCTATTCCCACAAGTCCGATGTTTATGCATCCGTCACTTCTTGGGCACATCAAGGTGCCCAAGAATGCTACCACAAAAGCTAGCCCCCGGCGAGCTTCCCATTTAGCCTGATCTTTGTGAGTTAGACCAGTGTTGTTAGCCTCATAACCCTGGGGATCTTCATAACGTCTGTAAAGAAAGTAGAAAGTGCAGAAGCCTTCGGACAAGTGTGGGTCTTGGACGTCCCACTAATGTTCAACAGATCCAAAAACTTATGGGGAGTCACCGCCCTAGGTGCCACTGGGTACCGACTTCTGAGATTGTCATTCAGACTAGCATACCCACTATTTCCTCTACCGTGGGCGTCAATTAAAAGTCCGAACAGTGGAATACATTGTGGGTGGGATCCCAGAACGGTACTAGAGCCTCGACGATGTCCAACCTCGGCTTGATCTTTAAAAGGCCAGTAAGTCCCCCCAAAGCTTTTATAACAGACTTTCTACTTGTTTCCCCCAAGTTGCACCACCTCATATGAAGTCCTAAAGGGATTTCCTCGAGTGCTTTGAAGGGGATGTTTTCAACTGTATTCATCCTGCACATTTGTTTTTTGATTAAGACTACAAATTTTTTTTTGCAAAGTGTCATTTTGACAAAGGGTTTTGTAATAAAGAAAAATGGCATCCTTTGCAAATATTTCCCCTTTAAGGTTGTGCTCGCAAATTTTAAATACAAAACAAAGGCGGGAACTTTCCCAAAACGGCCTTCCGGCGCCCCCTTTTGGCGATCAGGCTATGATGGCGTTACCTAATTTTATTTAGGGCTATATCCTTATGATTTTGAAAGAATGGAGTTGGACCCGATGAGGGTTTCCTACGTATCCCACACCCGTGAGAATCAAACAAAGCGTATTTCGGGAAAATCCTGACTGATTAAAAATATACACCCACTCATTTTGTTTTATATATTTTTTTTCAGAAATTTTGGCAGAGTTTCGGGATAAATACGAGGATTTTCAAAACAGGGTGAATTCTCTATTCTACCTCACTCTTGGTTTTTCTGCTCATTTTTTGGTTTAGCCGATCAATACACAAGCTGAGACAAATAAATACATACGTAACAAGTAAGATGTATCAGGGTAGTCTTTCATTTCGGGTATACCTGTCCTAGACGGACTCAACCCCTATGTTGAGTCCCCAAAGTCAAATGCACATGATGCAAATAAGTGTTCCTGCTAGGGATCCGACATGTGGTTTTGTTAATCTAGATTTAAACCTGGGGTTTTGTTCTAGACCAGGCTTACCCGGTGGGATAGCTCGAGCCGAGGTCGGGGCAGCGTACCGGGAATAAAGAAGCTTCACCGGCTTTGCAACTTATCCGTACCTCATTCTAAAATTCGGCACAATTTATATACAGTTCAGATAATATCAAAACGGTAAAAGGCGACATTTAGCACGTTAGTTTTAAACATGTGGAAATCAGATAATAAATCAAAAATAAAACAGTCTATTTTAAGCTCGAATTCTTGAACCCTGAACTAGGGATTCAGAGTTCGATCCCCAGCAGAGTCACCAGAGCTGTCACACCTCCTTTTCACTACCTGTATTAATGAAGAGTAATCAGGGAGTTTTTCCACTTTAAGTGACATTATTCAGATTTGGGATTTATTTAGTTTTCAGAGTCGCCACCCGAATTTTGACGATGTTCCGGGACACCGTTTATTTACTGAAATCCCAAACCAAGGAATTTTGACTTTCTTTAAAGTCTTCTGCATACCAGAAATCCGAGTAAGGAATTATGTTAACCCGGGAGAAGGTGTTAGGCATTCCCTAGTTTCGTGGTTCTAGCACGGTCGCTTAACTATTAATATTTGGCCTAGATTATCTTATTACTTACATATTTTAGCCTATTGTGCATTTAACAGTTTAATTTCCTACCTCTTTTAGTATTTATGGATTTATCTTGAAATAAGTCACGATGTCGTGCACTTATTTGTTTTAGGGACATATTATAACTACGCCACATGAAATGCACCCGCAATTACAACATGTGATTTTTATTATAGTTTGAAGTTGAAGACGGGGACATGAATTGTCGCACCCGTGTGTAGATTACGTGGTCAAGACTATGGTCCTGACGGTTTTATAATGCCCATTTGTGGCGATGTTTGAGTTTTCCATTTTTTGAAAGAGCGTTTTAGTTTTAAGATCGATTAGGACGTTTATGGATTTATCTTGGACAAGTTACAATGGCGTGCACTTGTTGTTTTGTTTTTTAGCACATGGAAAAGTGTCACATAAAATGCACCCGTGATTGCTATGTGCATGTTTAGTTATTTAGAATTGAGGGTCGCGGGAATGAGTTGCCACTCCCGAGTGTAGTTTATTGTAACTTGGAATAGTATTCGGTTCTTTATCAAATTTCAATCTAAAGGGCCTGATTTTATCTAGGGGGGTTGTCTAAAGAAAGAGAGGAATTGATTAGCCTAAAAGTAAACTATTTTCGGACTATGGCCATATTTTGCCCCAATTAATCACTTTAGGCCATCCTAGCTTGGCTATTTCTGCCAGAAAACTAACAATTAGGAAATTCAAGTCTTAAATCAGATCTTAAAGATCTTCTCTTCCTAGTTTGGTAAATGATAAAAATGTGTTAATCAAAATGCGCCTTATTCGTGAAGATATATATATATACACCTGTAAGAATTATAGACACATAAATGCATTATCTACTGGTCTCGCTTAAAATTGGTAAGTTAAAATTACTTTATTTATTATTCTTTTTTTGGAGCTTTGTAATTTCTGGCGAAGATACACAACACATGCAGTTTTACCAATTCTAAATTAACAATTCTTGTTAACTTTTAGATAGCCTAATCACATGCTTCAAGGTTCAAAGTGTTCATACATCTATTTTTGAGAGTTTAATAGGATACGTCATGAACCAAAAATAATCCAGTAAATCCACTTATATTGAAACAACTGAATTTTGAAATAACTTCTTAGTTTGAACACTACTAGTTGAAAGGCTAAAAAATGTATATACACTCCAGTCCTAATTACAAATAAAGCATATAAATAAGGTTGTAATTACACTATTACATTGTTCTTAAATTAAATACATAAGTTCTAATAATAAGAAGAAAAACTAATAAAAAATGAACAAGGTTAGCTGTTGCCCCTGTTCAAACCAACAAATTTCACAATTTAGGATCTGTATTCTTCGGCTTTTAGTCCCAACTGGACCATACATAACTCATGTGCGCTGTAAGAGGCTGAATGTGATCATTATATGGATCAGATTCAACCCTTTACATGCTGCTGCCCGTAGTGATATAAGATATAAGTCGTCCAAACCGACATATATATAAACATCTTATGGGATGCAATTGACCATTAAGGGGGTCAGATTCACTACCCTTTAATGCTATCTAATGACTCTATTACGACTTCACGGATATGGAATTAATCACATAAGCCTCTAACAGATAATTCTGCTGTTGTAATCACATATAGAGAGACAACCAGATTTTGATAAGTGATCACAGGTTCAGCAGGAAGAAAGGCAACATGTTTTATGTATTTTCTTAGATTGAATCTGACTATGAAGGAGAGTTTGACTCAAACCCAGAGATGCAAACTTACTTGAAATTTCTAACAACCATACCAATACTTCAATCGCATTCCTTTGAACATTTTGACTATTCTTGGCTTTTTAGAGACTGAATCAGACCATATAAGGTTTCAGATTCTTTACTCTATAGCCCTTTGACTACATGTTGTATACCCTTTATAGGGTGAATTTCAGCCATCTACACTACTTTTTTGTGCACTATTATTGGGTGAATTTGACCATTGGAAGGTCAGATTCATCTACCCTAGTGCTGATACTAACCTATCTAGAGATTTGCTTGTTGAACCTCTTTATTGACCAACGAGACTCAATTGAAAAGCATACTTTTCTGCACACTTATAGAGAGAGCCTGACAATAGAGAATGTCAGATTACACCTCAATGCAGCCTTATTTTTTAATATAAAACTATGAGTATTTACCATATTTATATACATTTGGCCTGAAATAAGAGAATATTTCAGCAGGGAGATAGCAGCAAAACGAACAGTATTCATCACATTCAACATGTTCATTAATATGCTAATAAACATCTATACAGTCACATGTACATAAAGCAAGAGAGATAACCTCATTCCATTAATGAAAAACTAATTTAAGCAGGGAGAAGAAGAAGAATATTTCAATTCAATAAATTTCATTTAAGAAAAGATGAGTTAAATACATACCTTTTAAGAGATAAACAAACAAAGAGACTTGACCAAATAAAGGTCAAGTACGAACAACAAGAAGAAAGAGAGATCAGCAAACAACAAATAGAAAAAACCCAAAGAAAACCAACCAGTCCAGCAAGAATAACCCAGAAATCTTGAGTGTGGTTGTTTGAAGGAAGAACTTCCAGTAAATCAAAATTCAGCCAAAGGGAAGATAGCAACTGAACTAGGCCATCTACTTATGAACTTGTTTTCTAAAAGGGAATCAGATTTTTTTTAATAGGACTGTTCTTTTCAAAACCTTTTAAGTAGAGAATAATATATCTGTAAAATGGAGAGGATTCTGTATCCCAGCAGCTCAAAAGCGTAAAAAAATTCTAACCCCCCTCTCACCTCTAAAAAGAGGGTCTACTTATAGGATATTTGGGAATGGGATATTCTTTGAATATTCCCTATCCAATACTGAAAAATAGTACCAAAATAGTACATAGGGCAGCTGTCAACCCTATATTTGGGACAACTGCCCCTATTCTAGAACATTCTTACCTGTTAAAAGACCCTTTTACCCTTAAATTCTGATTTTCTAAGTCTACATTACCTATTTTACCCCTTGGAGTCCTTAAATTTACCATTTGGTAATCAAGGTTAAGCTCACTTTGGGTTATTATTTAACTCTAGTTAACTAACACTAGTTAGGCCCTTTAGATGACAACTAGTTTTTCTTAACTGAGGTTGAGTTAATTAATTAAAGATTAATTGATTAAAACCCTAGAGTTAGCTTTCATACTAACTAGCTATGTTTAAGTCATTTAATTATCAGTTTAATTAAACTCAACGGAGGTCAGTCAACTCAGTTCTCTTAGGTTAAATGATCTGTTTTAGTCAATTAACCTCAAACTAAATGTCTTGAACATATTTGTTTTTTAGTTAATTACTTACGAGGCTACCTAAGTTAATTCCTAGATTGAAGAAGTTGAAATTATTTAAATGTGAGATTAAGTGAATCAATTATTCTTAAACTTAGTTAACGAAAATACACAATTGAACCTAACTAGTTGTCTTAGATCAATTAAAAGAAATAATTAAGTTGTTAGACCTAATTAATTAGGGTGCTTGATCCCTACTGATTTTTGACCTGTTTTGAGAATGAGGTTAACTGGGTGTTGGTTAATTCTAACTTAGTAAATTATACTTAACCCTTAATGAAATTAGGAGTCTAGTCTCTTTTTAGGAAGTTAGGTTAGATAATTAGTTGAATTAGTTAATTAGGTTCTTGGAGTTGGTTTCTAATTATGTGGTTAAATATCCTAGTCTTGATAGCGTGCCTAATCAATGACCAAAGCTCGGGACTCACAGGGGTAATTGACTTGTTAGGATCTGATTTTATTAATAAAATAGGAGGTTATGAGACTAATTACCAAAGAGTCCTAGTCATCTTATATTCATATTAAACTAGACTGATTAACCTAACGAGTTAAGACCCCTAAGCGAACACATAGGAAATCAGTCAATCAACCAGAATATTCAAGAGGATCTGATCAAGAAAAAATACATCAAGACCTGAGTTCTGCCATTCAATTATCTAAACATGGTTCGATTAATCCAAACATTTATGATTGAACTAACCATACACAAGGTCAATTAACCCAACGTGAGCTAATGATTGGAAATAGATACGCACTGATATAGTAAATAAAATCCTTAGTTAGCTACTATGCAATGAAATCCATCCAGGTTTTGAATTAATCACATAACTAAATAGAATAAAACTAAAAAAAGAAAAGACAAAAGGAAAAAGAAATAGTCAGCCAAAAGGGACAATGAAAACATCGGTTAGACCATTAATTTGTTCATGATTTTCTTAGTCGCATAATCACTCAGGGACTGGAGAATAATAGCTAGCAAAGAAGAAACCCGAGAGCAAAAAGAAAGCAAAGAAGTTAACTAAACTGAAATAATCTAAAAATGGTGATTAGCAAAATTTTTAGGTTTTAGTAACATGTAAAAACAGTAAATAAGGAAGAAGAATACTCGTTAAAGGGTTTGGACGAAAACAATGGGAGATCGCCGGACCTTGGCCGGACTCCGGCAGGGTTTGAAAATTATTCAAACCCACAAAAATCGACAGCCCTTAGTGAGAGCTGACGACCCATGTAGGTGAGAGTCTTTATAGGTCTTCAGGTCGGCCGACATAGGAGAGCTAAGGTTTATGTTTTCTTAGATCTAAAATCGAAGAGATTTGGGTGTTTATTTGGGGACACCAGTAGTGGGAGGTTATTGAGGGGAGGATGAGGATCATCTGGTAGGGATTTGGGTCTGGATTGGGTGAAGCTCCGGCGCCGGAGGCGATTTTCGGCAGTTGGAGGGTGACAGTTAGGATTTGTTAGAAAGAAGAGAGAGAGAGAACGGACGAAGGGGGGGGGGGGGGATACTTTTCGAATGAGAGGGTGGAGTTTAGTTTGGACATTTATATATTTAGAGGGGGTGAGTTCCTGGCCGTCCGATCTATTTCGATCAATGGCCAAGATTTAACTAACAAACCCAAACGATGTCGTTTGGAGGGGTGTTGGGGCAGGCCGGGTAAGGGGTTTGGGGCTGGGTTATTTGAGTGTGTAAGGATTGGGTTTGGGCCTGGGTAGTTTCAAGCTCAGGTCCGAAATTGGCTCTTTAAAGTAATTAAGTTAATTAAGTTCAAATCTAATTTAATCCAAAAATGTAGCAATTAATTTTAAACCTTATTTTTCATCTATTTACATAATAATTAAGAATAAAACAACAAATTTTATATTCCTAATTAAATCTATGATTTATCGAATAAAAAATGATTAATTTCTTAGTAATTAGTTATTAAAAATTACATTACATTAAATAATCTTCATTCGTCTATTATTTAATTAATTATGAATAATAATTTCATAATTCCTTGATAATAGTGATGCAAATTTTAATAATTTTAAAAGATGAATTAAGGATATGCAAAAATGCAAATAATTCACAATTAATTACTGGAAAATCAACAAAAATTCATAAAATCAATTGATTTATTGAGATTATTATAGGACGATATGGCGAGTAAAGAATCACATGCTTACAGGGATGATAGGAAGGGACGGGTAACAACATGCAATAGTGGTCGGGACCAACACTCATTTTAGTAACCTTACGGGATGGGAAGGGTAGAATATAGATATGATGACCGGTGCGCTAATACAACGTGTAGCCCCTCTTCGAAGAGTGATTATCGGGTATTGCATTGATGTGATCCATATTATTATAAACCTAGGATACCTTTATATTCTAGCTCGCAATTCCTTGTCAAAAAGCCAATCTTCTTTACTGTTTCTTTAAAACATCTGCATGCTCAAGACTTAAATCCCCTCTTATTTGAGTGTTTATTTGTTATTTGCTAGTTGTACAAATTCATGAAACCATTTGGCTGGTAACCACACTTGTGGATCTTGAGGGGTGCCTAACACCTTCCCCTTAGGATAATTTCAAGCCCTTACCCAAATCTCTAGTTAACAACGTAGTTGTAATTGAACCCCTTAGGTTCCCTAACGCACCGTCAAAATCGTTAGGTGGCGACTCTTCAAAATATGCAAATCCCTTTCCAAAAGGAAAGAGTTGTCCCAACCAATGTCATAAACTCGATTCCGCGAGGAAAAAAAAAGGGGGCGCGACGGCATGGTGACTCTGTTGGGGATATCCAGGTTTTTACCATTTCAAATTGTTTCGTGAATTTGTGCCTTTATTTTAAATACTTGCATCATTTCATATTCCCTTTACATGCAATTAATTTTTTACTTCGGGTATTTACTTTTCTTCAAAAATGAAACTACATGTCTCTTTGTTTCCTTTTGTAACTGCTTTAATCATTACTACCGTTTTTACCGCTTTCTTTAACTTGCAAATACCTGACAACATGTTTTAATACTTATGGCATAAATCATGCATAACATTCATACTCCACTCATACCAAAAAATACTATAGCAATGCTTGATGAGTGGTTGCGCCCTTCCTATATTATCACCCACTAAATTTGGAAAGGCTTATTTGCGGTAAAACTAGTCGATCAACGGTGCAGTCGACAGTTCTGTGCCTTTCCTCCTTGAGTTGTCCGCTCAAGGATACTGGTTTAAACCCCATAGAAACCTTACTCTGTTGCACTATTGCATGCATCATGGTCAAACCTATTCAAGCTAAAGTGTCATCCGCACGATAGCTTTTAAGATAGCCTTATCCAAAAGTCCACCGGGTTTCCCTAAACCCAAACGGACGCCCTCACATTATGTGCACTTATTTGGAGAACTAAATGCTTCCTGCTAATTATTGACGATAAATAGTCGAGTCCGGTGGGGTAAGGGCCTAAATTTATTTGCTTTGCAGAAAAAAATGAGGCGCGAAGTCCCCAGATTCAGCATGGTCTCCAACATCCACCCAAGACTCTTGAGTTTGTGGGTGGATCTGCAATCTAGCGACAAAGCTATCGTCAGGAAATACTTGGGTAATCGACCGTCTCTTCTGTAAAATGATAGTAGAGGGTGCTACCCTGTTATGGGATCATGAAAGGTCCGTGTTCCACTTTGGGAACATCGAAATGGCGCCTTTGATAGAATAGATAGGAGGGCTGGCTAACCTAGTATAGGAAATTTCGGGGTTGTTGATGCCTGAGAACCGCACTGGCAAAATTTTCCTCAAAATGATGGGCCTGAAATAGGATGCGGAATTGGTGTGTTTGGAGGATTCATACATTCCTTTTGACTACTTGTACGAAATATATGGCTACAGCATATCATACCGTACCTACCATGACGAGTTTGCTATCACCTCTCTAGGACACGTCCATCGCATAGTGTTTGTGTTTATGGTTTGCTTTTTGGGTTTGATCGTGTCCCCGATGAAGAAGGAAAGGATCCATATCAGGCTAGCCATGGTAACTAATACCATAATGGAAGGGGTTAAATGGGCAAGATTTCAGCATTGTACCCATGATCGTTGCAGACATATATCGGGCCATAGAAAGGTATCAACAGGGAGCAAAGAATTTCGAAGGTTGCAATTTATTACTTCAACTCTGGCTCATGGAACATCTCCAAAAAGGCAAATATCGACAGGACATTCACCGCAGAATGTGGGGTGACCACATCACTTTCCATCACCCAAAGCGAATGAATTATATCCCTGACATGTTCGCTCAGCCTGAAAATGTTGAGGGATGGGTTGAGATTTTTGATAACTTGACTGAAGAATAGGTTCAATGTATGTTTGAATGGTTTCCAACAGATGAGTTCATCATTCGATCCTGAGATGCATTATTTCTGATATTTATTAGTCTAAGGGGGCATACCCTTACGTCCCTCTTCGAGTTATGAGGCAAGCAGGAAGGAAGCAAGTCATCCCTAGGGTCGAGAAGATGAGCCATCTTCGAGCTGCCTTTCAAAATAATGACAGTCCTCACAAGTGCCAAGCTCAACACTTGTGGCACTACAAGGTTATACTTGCGAAAGACACCATTGAGCCAGACATGTATCACGCCGGTTGTTCCCCTTTTATATCTTGGTTGGTTAGAAAAGGATCTAAGTGGTCAGAGCAAGCCGGGGTACGTCCGCGGTCACAGGGTTATAGATGAAAGGGTTGAGGCACACGTCAAATACAACCAGTTGCGAAAAAGGATCTGGGAATATGAGGATGACCACTACAAGATACATGAGTCCAACAAGAAACTGATTGAGGAAAGGAAGGACATGGGTATCAGTGCCAACAAGAGGCTGGGGTACTTGGAACGAGGTATAATCGAGCTGGAAGAAAAGTTCATCAAAAGAGTTGAAAATTGTCAAAAGGTTGAGGGAGCTGCAGGAGTATACCTAGCCAGAACCTACCTGTTGCTGGGACTTCGCGAGCTAGGAAAACTGTACAAGGAAAGTAAGAATGTCGAGTTTGGTGAAGTTCCTTCTAGGACCAAATAGATATGAGTGTCTTTATTTTTCTATCATTGTAATAAGGCAAACGTCCATTAGTGACTCTTATTTTTCGTCTATCATTTTGGGATTTGTCTATTTTTCTTATCAATAAAATGAGGCATTTAGCATTTTAAGTTCCCTAAATGAATTTGTCGTTAGGCCTACCTCGGTCACAAAGACGTTCCCAACTTAGGACGCGCTTTAAGTTTCAGCATTATGTGTTTAAATACCGTAATATTCTTTTCATAATCCTCACTGACTAGGTTACCTTTTGCTTTAATTGTTTCTTACATTTACCCAAAGGTTAGTTCGTGCTTTCTAGCATCATCAGCCTATCACACCAGATCCGAGGGCCCTCCACCTACTCCTCCTCCTAGTCCTCCCAAGGGTAAAGACAAAGGAAAGGATAAAGGCAAAAGTACGATGGAAGAGTCCAGCGGCACCAGAAAGGAGAATATGATTGAATGGGTAGAGGCCATTGATGGACGAAGTATTCAGGTCCTGCATGAGAACATGTCACCACTTGAAAAGAAATTCAAAAACATTCAGGAAGAACTCCATCAAGTCCGAAATCTGACCAATTTGTCATTTTCCCTCAATGTCCCCAACGTCAACCTTCCAAATGCTCAAAACCTCGCACCTCCACAAATTATCCCAAGACAGCAAAATCATCATGCACCTCACCATCAAGTCACTCCCCCAAAGAATCAAACTCTCCCGACGCAGTGCAATGCTTACCACACCTCAAATAACACCCCACTACTCATCCCAGAACCTCAAAACCCCACAAAAGCCCATTTCGACACCTATAACAATCCAATATATGTGGAAACTCTGACCCACTCCATTCCGACTATCCCATAGGCATCCGAGTCTGACGAAAAGGATTTACTTATCAGGAACCTGGCCGAGGAGCTTAGGAAACTGACCAGCCGAGTCCAGGGTGTTGAAGGAACCAAGGGAATTGAAGGGTTGAATTATGAAGACCTTTGTATCCAACCTGATGTTGAACTACCCGAGGGGTACAAACCTCCAAAGTTTCAAATGTTTGATGGTACTGGTGATCCGAGAGTCCATCTAAAGAGATATTGCGACAAATTGGTTGGAGTATGAAAGGATGAAAGAATCTGCATGAAGTTGTTCATGAGGTGTTTGAAGGGAGACACATTGTGTTGGTACATTAGCCAAGACCTCAAAAAATGGTCAAACTGGGTAAGCATGGCGTCTGATTTTATGGACATGTT
>ML501718.1:3187-56548 GCA_005239535.1 Nicotiana rustica | reverse complement strand
AAGAAATGGTCAAACTGGGTAAACATGGCGTCTGATTTCATGGACAGATTTAGATTCAACACAGAGAACGCACCAGATGTGTTCTACATTCAAAATTTGAAGAAGAAGCCTACAGAAACCTTTCACGAGAATTCTACTCGCTGGAGGTTCGAAGCCGCTAAAGTCAGACCTGCTCTAGAGGAATAACATACGAACAAGTTCTTTGTCCGGGCTTAGGACCCGCGGTATTGTGAACGGTTAATGATGATTGAAGGCCGCAAGTTCTCTAACATCATCAAATTGGGTGGGCAGATTGAAGAAGATATTAAAAGCGGTATGGTTACAAATTTTGAGCCTTGCAATCCACTAACAAGGCTCTATAGTCCGGTGGTGTGTCTAAGAAGAAAGACGTGGGAGCCGTACTGGTTGCACAAAGAGCCAATTCCCCACTCAAATGCCAAACCTATCCAAAACCTCCACTAACATACCATCCAACCCTGAATTACCAAGCATCCTCACCAAATTACCAAGCTCCACCACCTTCCTACCAAGATCCACCGCCCACATATCAACCTGCTTTCCCCAGATATTCACAAACCGCTCCTATCTACCACACTTATAATTCCCAGCCATCCCATTACCAATCACCCCCATGCATGCCAAAACTTCTCTAGAACTCGTCCCAATTTTGATCGCCGCCCTCCAAAGCAATACACTGCCATAGCCGAGCCCATTGACCAGCTATATGAGAATCTCAAAGCCGCTGATTATGTCATACAAATCATTGATGTCACCCTTGAGAACCTTCTCAATGGGTTAACCCAAACAAATCCTTTGCTTACCATTCCGGTATGAAAGGACACACCATCGAAGAATGTTGTTCTCTAAAGGACAAAACACAGGCTCTCATTGACAACAAGATTATTGTGGCAAAAGACCCCGCTCCAAACACCTGCGACAATCCTTTGCCAGACAATAAGGGTAGAGGGATCCATATGATTGAAATAGAAGATGATTGGGATCCCGAGGGGTCAATCGGGTTGATCGCAGAAGGCGATGACCCAAAGAAACTCGCAGTCACTCTCAAACCAATCATAGTCCAGATTCAACCATCTGAGGACACTGAGGTGAATATGTCTATACCATTTGATTTTGAAGAAGTGCCACCTGCAAAGTCACCAGTGCCAATTGAAGTTTAGTTTGTATCTCCGGCAAATGCACTGGCATCATTCGAGGTCATAGTCTTGCCACCCCGAACACACATTCTATTTGAAGTAAGAATGGCTGCACCAATTTCGGTGGCAATGTCAACCACGCAAAGTTGGGACTACACTACCCCTTGGGACTACACAGCTGAGGCGAGAAGGAAAGGCATGGTCGGGTCCGAGGAAGCTGTTGCAGCACAGGGTATGACGAGAATTGGTAGGGTCTACACCTATGAACATCTGGCCGAGTCAAGAAAGCAGGCTGCCAACCAGCCTCCCCCTATCGAAATAGGTCCCGATGACCTTTGGAGAAAAGTACAGGCTAAGGAGTATTCAATCATTGACCAGCTGAACAAGACACCGGCACAAATATCCGTCCTCTCTCTATTGTAGAATTCTGAAACACACACAAATGCTTTGTTGAAAGTGTTGAGTGAATCATATGTGCCAAACAACATCACTAGTGGGGAAATGGCCAATATGGTAGGCCAAGTACTGGAGAGTTATAAAATCACTTTTCATGAGGACGAGTTACCACCTGAAGTATTGGGGCACAACAAAGCACTGCACATCACCGTGCAATGCGAAGATTATTTCATCACAAGAATCTTGATCGATGGAGGTTCCAGTCTTAACATCTGTCCGTTGATAACACTCAAGAAATTGGGTAAAATTCTACATGAGATAAGGGAAGGGGCGATCAATGTGAAAGCCTTAGACGGTTCTCAGAGGACCACCATGAGGGAGATCAGTCTATGCCTGCAGATGGGACCGACTTGGTTCAAAGTTAATTTCCAGGGGATAGATGTGCCAGGATCCTACAACTTGTTGTTGGGACGACCCTGGATTCATGCTGCTGGGGACGTAGCATCAACGCTACATCAGGAAGTAAAATTCGGTGGAACAACCAAGAGGTGATTATTCATGGTGACAGTAGCAAACCAATTTATAGTCGTCAAACTATTACGGTGATTGACGAAAAAAGGAAGATAGGCGGAGGAACTTACCACCAATTTGAGCGAGTCAATACTATCGATAAGGACAAGTATTGGGATAGAAAGATTTAGAGCATCCTGAACTGGAGAGCATATGAACCAGGAAAAGGGCTCGGTAAGAACCTCCAAGTGATCACGAAGCCCATAAAGCTCAAGGAACATGGCACCACTTTCGGTCTGGGGTATGCGTACACTTGGCAGGAATTCAACGACGGGTCGCCACCTTGGCGCGGTCTCTATTACCTTTTGGAGCAGCCGATACCTGATCTTAAGCAGACGTTCAAGCAGGCCGACACTGTTTACGATTCAGATGGGGAAGAAGCGCTTGTAGTGATGAGGAGTTTGTTCCTAGAGGGCGAGGATATGGATTGCTGTGTTGTTCTCGAGGAGGAGGGGGAGGAAGGCCCTTCCACACAGACTGTCATCAAGGGGACATATCTCAAGAACTGGTCTATCAAGACAACCAAAGCCTGACGAGCCTCGGGGTAGCAAGGCTAAAAAACGCATTATTTACTATTTTATTTACTAAATGATTTTCCTTTTTTCTGCATTTTTCAATTTCTCTAATAAATATCTTCAATGTTCAAAACAATTATTCAATCTATCAAAGCATCTTCTAAATTTCTCTTACGAATCTGATATTTATTGCTATTGTTTTCTCTCATTACTTTATTTATAAAACATTACAATTACTTGCCTTGATGAACCGATGACTGTGACATGTAATGAGACAACGCATCAAACAGAAAATGATTCAGATGAAGACGACATACCTGACGAGATTGTCAAAGACGTTTACAACTTTGAGAACAGACCTAAGTCCAACCGGGATGAGACCTAAGTTATCAACCTGGGGGGATTCAGAAAACATCAAGGAAACTCGCATCAGCAGTCATTTGTCACCATCAAAAAAGAAATAATACACAGAGTTTCTAAAATTGTATGAGGGCGTATTTTATGGTCATATGATGACATGACTTGTCTAAGTACGTCTATTGTGGCACATAAACTACCAACCAATCCAATGTGTCCACCAGCGAAACAAAAGCTCAGAAATTTCAAACCCGACATGAGTTTGAAAATCAAAGAAGAATTCACCAAGCATATCAACGCCAAAGTTCTCCGGGTAGTGGAGTACCCGACATGGTTAGCCAACATTGTCCTGTGCCAAAGAAAGACAGAAAGGTCAGAGTCTGCATCGACTACCGGGATCTCAATCAGGCAAGTCCGAAAGATGACTTCCCCTTGCCAAATATACACATTACGATTGATAAATGCGCCAAGCATGAAATGTTGTCCTTTGTGGATTGCTTCGCTCGTTACCACCAGATTTGGATGGATGAGGAAGATGCTGAGAAAACGACGTTCATCACGCTATGGGGAGTGTATTGTTATAAGATGATTCCAATCACCTTAAAGAATGCACGGGCCACCTACATGAGGGCCATGACCACCATATTATATGACATGATTCAGAAGGAGATCGAGGTGTATGTGGATGATGTCATTATCAAATCAAAGAAAGCTGCTGATCACATGGAGAATTTGGGGAAGTTCTTCAATAGATTGCGAAAGTACAATCTCAAACTAAACCCCGCGAAGTGTGCATTCGGGGTTCCTGCTGGGAAGTTGCTGGGATTTATTGTAAGTCGCCGGGGAATAGAATTGGATCCATCAAAAGTCAAAGCCATTCAAGATCTACCACCACCAAGGAACAAGAATGATGTAATGAGTTTCTTGGGGAGGCTTAATTACATTAGCCGGTTTATAGCACAATCTACCGTCATCTGTGAGCCAATCTTTAAGATGCTGAAGAAAGATGCTACGACCGAGTTGACCGATGATTGTCAAAAGGCTTTCGACATAATCAAGGAATATTTGTCAACACCATCAGTCCTAGTACCGCCCGAGCCAGGCAGACCTCTGTTACTCTATATTGCCGTGTTAGATGGAGCTTTCGGCTGCGTTCTTGGGCAGCACGATGAAACAGGAAGGAAGGAACAAGCTCTTTATTACCTCAGCAAGAAATTCACTCCATATGAGGCCCGATATTCTCTATTAGAGCGTACATGTTGTGCTTTAACTTTGGTTGCCCAAAAGCTGAGGCATTATTTCTGTGCCTACATAACATATCTTATATCAAGGATTGATCCATTAAAGTACATATTTCAGAAGGCCATGCCCACTGGCAAACTAGCCAAGTGGCAAATCCTGCTGAGCGAATTCGACATTTTTTACATGACTCAGAAGGCAGTTAAAGGACAAGCTCTAGCAGACCATCTTGTTACTAATCCCGTAGACGGAGGATACGAACTCGTGAAAACATATTGTCCTGATGAGGTGGTATGATTCATAGGACAAGGCATTGCAGAATCCTATGATGGTTGGAGGATGTTCTTCGATGGAGTAGCAAACTTCAAGGGAGTCGGCATTGGAGCAGTCCTAGTATCAGAGACCGGTCAGCATTATCCGATATCCGCCAAACTCAGGTTCCCTTCCACAAACAATATGGCCGAATATGAAGACTGCATCTTGGGGATCAATATGGCCATTGACATGAACATCCAGGAACTATTAGTGATCGGTGATACAAACTTATTGGTACATTAGGTACAAGGATAATGGGAAACAAAGAATTCCAAGATACTGACGTACCTGCACCACGTAAAGGAATTAAGAAAGAGGTTCACAAAGATAGAGTTCTGGCACGTCCTCAGAATCCAGAATGACTTCTCCGACACATTAGCTACTTTGTCCTCAATGATCCAACATCCGGACAAGAATTTCATTGACCCTATTCCCATAAAGATCCATAATCAGCTAGCTTACTATGCCCATGTCAAAGAAGAAGCAGACGAAAATCCTTGGTTTCATGACATCGATAAGTACTTGGAAAAAAGAGATTACCCCGAGCTTGCAAATTCCACTAAAAAATGCACACTTCGGAGATTGTCCAACAATTTCTTCCAAAGCGGAGGAATCCTGTATAGGCAGACTCTCAATTTGGGGTTATTAAGGTGTGTTGACGCAAAAGAAGCATCAAAACTGCTGGAAGAAATTCATGATGGGACCTGTGGCCCATATATGAACGATTTTGTTTTAACAAAGAAAATACTCCGAGCTGGTTACTTTTGGATGAGTATGGAAACAGACTGCATCCGGTATGTTCGGAAGTGCCACCGCTGCCAGATACATGGGTATATGATAAAGGTTCCTCCAAGTGAGCTCAATGCAACCAACTCACTATGGACGTTCGCCGCTTGGGGTATGGACCTTGTTGGACCAATCGAGCATGTCGCTTCCAATGGCAACATTTTCATTTTGGTCTCCATTGACTACTTCACTAAATGGGTCGAAGCAGCCTCCTACAAACGAGTTACTAAGAAAGTCGTGGCCGACTTTGTTCGCGACCACATTGTTTGTCGGTTCGGAGTTCCAGAGTCAATCATCACCGACAATCGATCTAATCTCAACAGTGACTTTATGAAAGCTATATGTCAAACTTTCAAGATCAAACACAAGAATTCCACAGCATACATACCTCACTTTAAGGGCAACTGGTGTTAAAAAAAATCTTTCCACTTTAAGATGAAGCCAAAGGGAAATTCTCTCCCAACTAGCAAGGTCCGTACATGGTTTATAGAGTGCTGACAGGAGGAGCACTCATACTTGCAGAAATGGACGGAGAAGTTTGGCAGAAACCGATCAATTCAGATGCAGTCAAGCGCTACTATGTGTAATATTAATGCTTTCTAAGTGATGTAATTTGAACTACGCCTGACCTGATTCCCGTTTAAGAGGGGATACTTAGGCAGCCCTATGGGTTCGGTCACAATTCAATAAAAAACTATTTTTCCCCGCAATTGGAAACTGGGGCAGATTTTTGAGGAGGGCCCTCAAAATTCTTAAGCGAGTAGCAGTCCACAAGCATTCACCCAGCCAACTGGGGCAGAATTTTTAGGAGGACCCTCAAAATTCTAAAGCAAGTTCAGCCAATCGCCGTGCGAGCAACAGTCAGAGGCGTCCACCCAACAAACTGGGGCAGAATTTTGAGGAGGACCCTCAAAATCCCACAGTGGGAGAGGTCGCAATGTCTCAAGCCGTGTCATGTCGTCAGTTCATCTAAAACTATTTTAGATTATATATTGTATCTTATAAAATCATGCATATTTTTTTTTCTGAAGCAGCTTGTTTAGGGAACGCTACCCCAATGATACAGACAATATCATCATGATCAAGCAAACGAGCCCAGCAAAGCCAGCAGGAATGCGAACTAACCTTTCCCCTTTACAAAACTCACGATCTTTCTTTGGATGCAGGCACAAAATTGCAAAAGCCTAGACACATAATATCCGCTCAAAAGACAGACATCGTTCCTCAAACTCGTCACACCGACACTTATTATCAGCACAAACAATGTTTCATTATCACAATTTAACACCAGTTATAAATTTCTGTTGTCCTTCCTTAAATATTGCATAAGGCTACCATTCTGCCTTCTGAGACTAAACACTGTCTCCATATGCATTCACATCTTGCATAAGGCTACCTTTCTGCCTTCCGAGACTAAATGATGTCTCCATCTGCATTTGCATCTTGCATAAGGCTACCTTTCTGCCTTCCGAGACTAAATGATGTCTCCATCTGCATTTGCATCTTGCATAAGGCTACCTTTCTGCCTTCGGAGACTAAACGTTGTCTCTATCTGTATTCGTATCTTGCATAAGGCCACCTTTCTACCTTCCGGGACTAAACGTTGTCTCCATCTGCATTCGCATCTTGCATAAGGCTACCTTTCTGCCTTCTGAGGTTAAACGCTACCTCCATTTACTTCTCAAAGCGACCAATGCCCCTAGCATTATTTACTGCGCTTTCCTTTTGGACTAAGCTCTTCCCCTTTAATTCGCAAGACTAAGCTCTTCCTTGTCAGTATCATACTATTGCATCTTCATGGGCTAAAATATTGCCAACTTATCCAAAGACGTCATCGTTCGGAGGAACCATCTTCATGGCCCGAGAACACCATGTCATGGCCTGAGGATCTCTTTTATCAGTTTACATATCATTATTCAAAGGAGTCATCATTTGGAGGCACCATCTTCATGGCCTGAGAACATCATTTCATCGTCTGCGAATCCTCCATCAAGAAATTCATGGCCCAGGACATCATGGTCTAAAGACGTCATCCTTAACCGTTCAAAGACAACATTCATAGTCCAACGGGAATTTGCATCATGTTTAAATTATGCACGATATGTTTGTATTACTCATTTGTAGGAAATTCGGCAAGCAGCAGACGTCATGGCAGGCGCGGTCCCGTCCTGGTTCTCCTAACTACCCTGTAAGCTGCTTGTTCACCCAACCTTGCACTTTGCCTCCATCCTTATAAAACTTCATCGGTATACTTCGCCGGTGGCTCATGAACTACATACGACCTGATTCCTGTAAAACCAGGGATATGTAGGCAACTCAAATACCAGGGTGCGGCCCAAACCTGTCAAGCTATTCCACTCGGTCAAATTGGCCATCATGTCTTTACCCGACAACTCTTCCATCCTCCCGGGTAAAGAGGGGCAGCTGTTGATACCCAATTGTTCCTCAAATTATTTTTTAAATTAGCATATATACCTTCAAAATCAGGTTTCCATAACAGTTGGTATTTTTCCATAATTTTCTCATATTTTTACAAATTTATTTCCAATTTATCCAGTATTTTTATCTCTAATAATTAATTATAAATTGCATTACAAATGATTTCAAAGACATCTCTTGACTTAACACATTATTTTTGGCCTTGGTAAGATCAAATTATTTCACAATTAGGCAGATTCGCATTCTTTGGCTATAATTGCAATTACTTTGCAATTATAGCCTAATCATATGTTTTATGTTATTTTGGCCCAATAATTAGTCATTTTATATTTTAAATACTAATTAATCATGTTAATTTAATTTTATTAAGCATCAATTTTATTTTTATAATTGTCAGCTATTTTTATAAATTATTTATCTATTTTTATGGGGCATTTAAAAAATAGCCATTTTTCATTTCAATTCTAACCTATTAAAACAAGCCCAAACCGCAATTAAAATTACCCAAGACCAAACCTCCACCTAACCCGGCCCTGGTCCTCTTAAAAATCCTGGTCGTTGATCATTTTGATCAACAACTCAGATTATCCATTTCCTTAATTAATCCTAAACGACCTACCCCAAGCCCTCATTCTTCATCAATTTGAATCGTTACACTCCGACGTCCTGTCCTCTCATCTCTCTCAACTCTCTCATCTCTTCGACTCCCTCTAGCTAAACCTAGCCCTTTCTCCGGTCGTTGCTTTGCCGGTAACCATGGTGGTCTCACCACCACCCCCAGCCTATGGCTATCCTCCTACACCGGATTGATGTTGTCTCGAATTTTTCAAGGGAACCAAAGGCGGTACACTTACCTCCCATGATCTCACATGCCGTTCTCCGGCCATCCATGGCCGTCCGAGTAAGATTTCCTTCTTTTTCGGCTAGAAACAGTGGTTCTTTAGCCGGTTCTCCTTCTCTGTGGGTTGTCTCTATGAAACCCTAACTATCAGTCTCTGATTTTCATAGATCTATAACATATCTTGGCTTATTCCGATCTATTTTTGGTGTTTTCAAAAGGTTTTCCGATTTTTCATGAAGTGCCTCTTCACCTTCTAACTAGGGTTTTCAAACCTCTTTTCAAAAATGATTTCCCTTCATATTTTAAGTATTATGTTATGATTTTTATTATTTTTAAGCTTTATTCGAGCCTTTTCCTTTTGTGTCTGAGTTATTTTGTTAAAAACCCTAAAGTCTTAGCTTTCACCTATGGCTCTGAGATTTTTCACAACGATGTGTTCATTGTTCTATTGTGTTCACTCGATTATTCTGTAATTTCGTGATGTTTAACCCCATATTGCTTGTTAGGGTTTCTGGTTGCTCTTACCAAGCTTAATCTGTGATTCATCTCTATTCATTGTTTATCGATACCTCTAAATCTTCGCCTTTCCTGTTTGTATTATGCTTATTCAGTGGTTCATGTCATTGTCCTATGTAAACCCCTAATTTCATGTCATTTTACCCTGTTTTAATCACTAGGATTTGTGACTCTCTCCTATTATGTGTTTACTTTGTATAACATATGCTGATTCTTAAATCAGTACTACTCCTATTTCGAATCCCTAATGTCCTGTGATTGATTTCCTTTAATTGATTTCTAGTGATAATCTTTACGACTATTAGTTATTTCTTGCTTTATTACTATCAATTGATTCTTACAGTAGTGCTTTAATGAACCTGACCCTAATTCCCTACTTTGTGCTTACTATGTATGAATCTTTCCTTATTTGCTTCCTTTCCTTGTAACCTTTTCCTACTGCTGGAGAGTTAACTACCTTAATTAAGGAAGTAACCATACTATTCTTAAACTAATTGATTATGATTCTGTTAGTTGCTGTCTGACTATGATCTGCACCTTATTTACTACTGTTTTCAAAGCTATATATACACAGGCCTCTTATTTTCCAAACACAGGATTTGATTTGTTCAAATCTCTCGCTCACAATTAAAAAAATCTCTGCTCTCTGTTCTGTGCTAGTTACTGCTATTCTAAGTTAGCTGGCTGCAAGCCAAGGCTAACTATTGTGCATCTCCTACTTCCTGTTTGTGTTACTGCTTTCTACACTTCACTGGTATGTTCTAATTTGTAATTCAGTCCTCAAACCAATATGTTTCTATCACTGTTTTAATTCAGTGCATTTCTAATTTTCTTTTACTTAGTATTCAACATGTATATAGGACCCTAAACTCCCCTCTGCATGTTAAGTTAGGCTTTACTTGACCAGCATGTTTCTGTATACTTAGCACCTGCTTCTTACGTGAATCTCCATGCATATGACTGGTACATTAGTTTAATCATGGCCCTAGTTGTTTTGGTGTTAATCTAACCTAGTACTTTACTGTACCCCTAATCCTCTAAATCCTTAGGAGCTCCTGATTGCATGCCTATATATGTGTCTACCTGCTACATGTTTGCCCTCACATGCTCTGTATTTGTCCCTCAAATCCCATTACCCCTGTTTGTGATTGTTGGACTATCCCTGGTCCTTTGTATGAGATTGAACTTATATTCCAATCAAAATTCCCCCCTACAAAACTGTTTTCTTACTTACCCTTTCGCAAAATTGTTTTCTTACTTACCCTTTTCTCAAAACTGTTTTCTTACATAAACCCTTTTAAAAAAATAAAAAAATCACTCTCACATATACTCGTAGAATTCTATGTTCTGCCCCTTCTACGTGAGCATTGCCTTGGGACCCCTTAGCTCCCTCTGGACTTTGACAAACATAGGCTGGCCATTCCACACTGCACTTACTCTATTTTGGCTATGAAATATGGATATGAGCACTGCCCGGGAGCCCTTGAGGTCCTTAGGGAACTCTGACACACCCGGATTATGAGAAGGTTGTGAAATAATACTTGGTATTGAGGACTTGGAGACTTGAGCCTATTCTGTGGGCTCCCTATAGTTTCTTTTTATTTTCCTTCTATTTCAGTTGTGTAATTCATATTCAATGGCCTGTAATAATTATTTGTAAACAACTCTGGGGACGGATAGTGAAAATGGATGGGTGATATGCATGATTAAAGGTAAAAACCATGCCTCCAGGTTTATTTTCTCTATGCGCAATACCAGCCATGTTTAGGTACATCATGCCATGCATCAGATATCATGCCACTTAGGATATATGTGTATTTGACATCTCCACGCTTAGAAATCCTACCTATAGGATAAATAATTACAATGAAATAAGTTGTTATTACGTGATTCTGCCATGTCCTGAAATTTCACTAGAAATACTGTTAGGCTAAATAAGCTGTAATCATGTCTCATCATGCTATACACCTAGTGATTCTGTTTTAGGTAAACAACGTTTAAATCTGTCACCTATGTTATTCCTGAAACTGTGCATAATGATATGATCTATGTGCATTTAGAAATCCTGTTTAAGTTATTATGCATCATGTTGCATTTGATATCATGCTATAGAATCGTATCTATTTAACTGCATTTAGTCCAAACACAGAACATGCCCCTGTTCTCAGCAACTAGTAATTAGTCTTTGTACATCTTCACACGTAGAATCGCATATTATTAGCTAAAACAACTTAGATTCATTAATAAATCTGAATAACTGTTGCATGTTATCCAGCACTTAGGCAAGCCTTAGGTAATTAACTTAAAAAAGATAAAATCAGAACTGTCTTTGTGATCATGTTTAACTGTCAGCATGCTTAAAACCATTAGGCAAGACTGATTAAGATTTCCTCTTTGAGTTATGCAATAATCCGTCTTTGTGTTATCACCTAGATACCATGCTTTAGGATTCTGAATTAATATGGACCATAATTGTGTATGAGACATGTTGCTTGTGTGTACTGTGTGTGGAGGAATGTTTGAGCCTTTATATGTTTTCTATGCTTTCCTTTATCTGCAGTCCTACTTGTTTTGTTATCTATCGTCTTAGAATTTTACCTTTAAAACCTGAGGGTCTACCTAGCACCTCCT
The DNA here is from genome assembly GCA_005239535.1 of Nicotiana rustica. Lineage (NCBI taxonomy): Eukaryota > Viridiplantae > Streptophyta > Magnoliopsida > Solanales > Solanaceae > Nicotiana > Nicotiana rustica. The sequence continues at coordinate 44,789 of ML501718.1, read as the reverse complement.
TTAGGATAGGAGCCCTAATTTCCTATGAGACTGATAGGAAGGGATAGGTAACAACATGCAATAGAGGTCGAGACCAACACTCGTTTTAATAACTTTATGGGGTGGGTAGAGTAGAATATGGAAATGATGACAGGTAATGCCACGTGCAGCCCCTCTTCGATGAGTGATTACCGGGTATTGCATTTATGTGATCTATATTATTATAAACCTAGGATACCTTTATATGCTAGCTCATAATCATTTTCAAAAGCCAATATTCTTTAATGTTTCTTTAAAACATCTGCATGCTCAAGACTTAAATCCACTCTTATTTGAGCCTGTATTTTTTATATGCTAGGTTTACAAATTCACGAAACCATTTGCACGGGACCCAGACTTGTGGATCCTGAGGGGGTGCCTAACACTTTCCCCTTAGGATAATTTCAAGCCCTTACCCAAATCTCAAGTTAGCAACGTAGTTGTAATTGAACCCCTTAGGTGCCCTAACACACCATTAAAATTGTTAGGTGGCGACTCTTAAAAATATGCAAATCCCTTTCTCAAAAGGAAAGAGTTGTCCCAACCAATGTCATAAACCCGATTCCGCAAGGAACAAAAAGGGACAAAGGTATATTTGAAAAGCACTAGTCTTGCCTAAAATGATATTTTGAAGTCGTTTATTTGGGAAAGCATCTTTGAGAAGTTTCGTATTTTGAAAGAAACTATGTTTTACGTAATTCTCTCTACTGAATATACTTATATCTAATTTTGGAGAAAGTAGGTTTTCAAAGGAAACTTTTCCATACAAAAAATGATTTTATTTGCAAAATTTTTTATATGAACTGATGTTTAAAGATTTCTACTAGTTATGGATTTTAATGGCTAAGGCCCGATGTGAATAAACGGACATGGAGTTGAGTTATTGATGTTCTCTATTGTATTGTGTATCATTTCGATTCAGTTTGTTTTGTTGTCCATCTCTCTATATATTTTTGTGCTGTTTCGTGATTGATTTATGTAATTTTCCTTCCGCTTTATATTGTCATTGTTGTAAATTATTCCGTGAAGTCTTAGACAGATATAATGTTTGGTCATTTCTATATTCATGTTATATATTTTGTAGACCAATGGTGTTTTGACTAGTCTTCGTCACTACTCCACCGAGGTTAATATTGATACTTACAGGGCACCGTAGTGGTGTGCTCATACTTCCCTTCTGCACATTTTTGTGTGCAGATCTGGGTCTATATAATAGCTGTGTGGATGATTGCCGAGGAGACTCAAGGTAACCTGCTGCTGCGCTCGCAAGTTTCAGATTCACCTTCTTTGTATTGGTTATTCATACACTGTTGTATTTATTTCCAAACAGTTGTACTTAAAAGTTGTAGAAGATTCGTAGAGCTTATGACTTGTATTACCGGTTTTGGGGAAGTTTGTACATTCTGTTGAGATTCTATATCAAGACTGTTAGTTTTCCTTTTATTATTGTTGTTACTCAGTAACTGTTAGTCTTACCTAATCCCTAAGACTAGGTGCCATCACGATACCCAACAGAGGGAAATTTGGGTCGTGACAGTCTAGTCTTGACTTGAGGGAGTTAGGAACCCTCGACCTATTTGCTATATGAAATTAATGTGAGGGAGTATATGTGAGGTGACGATTACTTATGCTCCGCCAAATTATATGTATTATTTATGTGAACTTTTATGGTGTACAAGCTTCCTATTTGTTTCGGTTTGAAATTTAAGTATTGTGAAAGGTTCTGCGATTCGAATTGAGAAATTTCTATATATATTGAGTAATTAATATTTATATGGTGCAATCGGGTTGCACGCCACAACAGGTGAAATAAGAGTGATATATTGAGGATGAATAAAGGTGGATTGATATTTTACAGTGGGAACGGGTTGCACGCCGCAATATGTGTAATAAGGGTGGATTGTTTGGTGAAATGTGGTTGTGTTATTGTGATATGGTGGGATCGGGTTGCACGCCACAATAATTTTATTTATATTCTGTTGTTTACACTATTTTGAGGAAATAAGGGAGGAATATGATATGTACGGTGGGATCAGGTTGCACGCTGCAACAACCTTTGTGTTTATATTTTCCTCAACGTTGTTCACTTACTTCTGTGAGTTGTAATTATGTCTTGTAAATGTCATGACCCAAAATCCATAAGGTCGTGATGGCGCGGGACACCATTGTCAGCAAGCCAATCATTTAAATATTTAAGTTATATTTCCTGTTTTAGCATTTTTGAAATCATTATCTTCGACTTATTACGAAATAACTAAAAAAAATCCACTAAGTAAATACTATTATTTAAATGTTCCATTTTAGCAAATATATCCCAAACACATCCCAAAACCCGTTGTCACAAGTACATGAGCAATTTCTAAGAATTTATAACCGGTGTCACAAATCTTCGTCATATTAATAAATATTAATCAACATGATTGATATAATCAAATAACAAATAATCAATCGGATGAAACAACTTCTTCCAAATTTTTAATAACTTTAAATCTCTGTCATTTCAATTGACAACTTAAAATTCTAGGCCAGTAATCAGGCAATATCACAGCAAATATGAAGTAAATATCATGCGCAAGCAATGCCGAGGGTCGAACGTCGAAGACCAACAATAATAAACTTTGCACTACCGAAGGGTCGAATGTCTCGTGTCACGACACAAAATCCTAAACCGGCCGTGATGGCGCCTATCGTGGAACTAGTCTAGCCAATATATCACATGTTAACAATTTCTTAAAAAATCCCATTTTCAAAATCCGAGCATTTCATAATATACAGAAAATACTGAATAAGTAGGTCAACATTATCCAATACTGCCAACCCAAAAACCCGGAGTCAACGTGTCATGAGCATCTAGAACAATAAGTCAAAATATACTGTCATAATACAAAACCTCCGAATGAAATCTAGATACAACAGGGAGGGAAAAACAGAGATGCTGCGGACGTTGAACATCTACCTCTATTTCCCGCAAATCTGGCTACGCTGCGGAATAAAGGCTATTGCTCGATATCTGCTCCTGAATCTGCACACAGACGTGCAGGGAGTAATGTAAGTACACCAACTCAGTAGTAATGAAAATAAATTCAGGTCTGAATCAGTCCCTCAGCACCTCACAGTCACTCATGCCTCCCAATCGCTCGTCACTCGGCACTCGGTAGGTACCTGCGCTCACCGGGGGTGTGTACAGAATACGACTTCAGAGGAGCTCCTTTAGCCCAAGCGCTAATAAACAAGACAAATCATGGCATCAATCACTCTTAGGCTCTCGGCCTGTCTCATATCATAAATATCCTCACAACATTGGCCCTCGGCCTCACTCAGCCAGACACTCTCAACATGCCACTCGGGCCATAAATAAAATGGGGTTCTCGACCCAAATAGTATTTCATTTCAAGAAATCGTAATATCATCAAATAAGAATGTCAACAATTTCACAAGAAAGACCGAGTGTAAATCATAGTTTCAAAGTAGTGAGAATATTCATAAAATAGCCCCCAAGGGGTTAGAATAGATCGAGACTAGGCCCTAAACATGGCTTACAGCCCAAATATTTCACAATTCTTTAGAACATAATTTAACATAAGGTTTTGAGTAAATACGCAACTCATTAGTTATCGCAGAGAGGACCTAGTTCAATCCAAAAGTCAGTACGCGCCACATACTCATCATCCGACATGTGCGCCTTTCTAAAATAAGTGCGAAAAATGTAGTCCAGGGTTCCATACCCTCAGGATGAGATTTATAACCATTACTTACCTCCCCATTGCTCCGAATCTAGCCAAAACCAATTTAACATCATCAATATATATCAAAGGAACTCAACCCAATCGAAAATTATCAAATTAATCAAGAATCTCGAAATTCGGCAAAACCCGAGCCCTGGGCCCACGTCTCGGAATTCAAAAATTTTTACATCACTAGAAACCTCGTCCTCCCACGATTCTACTCATACCAGAATCATCAAAATCGGATCACAATTGCTTACCCAAAACCTCAAAGGAATTTCCAATTCTCCACCCCCTTCTTCCCAACCTTTTCCTACTCAAATCCTTAAATTTTCAAGCCTAATTCGAACAAAATAGCATAGGAACGATGTGAGAAACCAAAGAACTTACCTTTGCTGAAGAATCTTGAGTTTCCCTCTCCAAATTGCCTTCAAAGGACTCCTCCCGCATGCAAAATGGTGAAAAATAAGAAATTTTCACGGAGGGCCCTTTTATACTATTTCTGCCAGTCATTTCCGCTCATGCGGACCATTAGCTGCACATGCGGTCCCAGGTGCGCACCTGCGATCTCCCCTGGGGTCTCCCAATTCTGCCCCTGAGATACTCCTTTCGCACCTGCGACATCGCAGGTGCGACAAATTTGTCGTATCTGCGGGCCACTCCTCACTCAGCCAAATCTCGCACCTGCGAAGCCCTGTCCTCTCCTGTGGAACTGCACCTGCGGCTCCCTTGTCGCAGGTGCGAAAACACCAGCAACAACAACATGCAGATTTTCCAAAGTCACTCCAAACTTTTTGTAAACAACCCAAAACCATCCCGAGCCCCTTAGGGCCCAACCAAACATACCAACGCACCCCATAGAATTATTCCAACTTATTCGAGCCTTCGAAACATAAAAAAATTACATGAAAACACCAAATTTACATCAAATTCAAACCTATGAACTTTGAAATATCAAAATTTCGCCAAGTACGCCGAAACCAACCAAAACACCGCCGATTGACCTAAAATGTTGCAGACATATACAAAATGACATTACAAACCTGTTCCAACTTTCGGAATTGCATTCCGACCTCGATATCCTATTTTCCACTTTTCGACCGAAAATCGCCAAAAACTAACTTTCGCCAATTCAAGCCATATTATACATTGGACATCACAAGAATATTCTGAACACACTCTTAAGTCCCAAATCACCTAACGAAGCTATCTGAGCCATAAAATCCGCATTCCGAGGTCGTTTAGTAATAAGTCAATTCTCAATTGACTTTCTCAACTATTATGCTACATTAAAAGGCTAAATGCCTAAATTCTCACCATAACCACTCCGTACCCAAACCAACTGACACAACAATTCAAAAACAGGATAGTGATATATAACAAATGCAGAAATAGGGGAAACGGGGTAAATCTCATGGAACGACCGGCCGGGTCGTTACATCCTCCCCCTCTTAAACACATGTTCGTCCTCGAAGGTGTTTAGAAACATACCTGGAGCCTCAAATAAGTTAGGATATCTGTCCTGCATCCCTCGCTCGGTCACCCAGGTGTCATCCTCGACCGGCTGCCCTCTCCACTGAACCTTCACTTAAACTATATCCTTGGACCTCAGCTTCCTAACCTGACAACCCAAAATAGCCACTGGTTCTGGAAATATTTATATACCACTGGACAAAATTGCTCTTCACGATCATGGAAGGGAGGTTGCGTTCGCGAAGGGTAGACTGGACAAACCATCGCGATCGCGGAAGGGAGGACGCGATCGTAAAGAGTAAAAAAATTGGGGTCCAGAAGTTGACTTACGCGAACGCGTGGGACATCACGCGAACGCGATGAAGGAGACCTATAAGGCTACGCGATCGCGGTCAACTGTACGCGAACGCGAAGAGGAAAAGAGGGCTAAGCCCTCAGGGTCAATTAACGCTACGCGATCACCAGGGCACGCGAACGCGATGAAGGAAAACTTAAAGCTTCGCAAACGCGGAAGAGGCTTCGCGATCGCGAAGGACAATAGGGACCTGCAACAGCTGAAGCAAAAACCAGCAATTTTCCTAAGTTCAAAATCAATTCGAGACACCTCTGAAACACTCCTGAGCCCTCGGGGCTCCTAACAAATCACATGCACTGACTCGACAACATCCCACGAACTTAACTGTGCAATCAAATCGCCAATATAACATCATATACATCGATTTAAACCTCACAATCCATGAATTCTATCAAGTTTCATACAACATCAAATTTTCCATTTTTATGTCCGAAACATGTCAAACGAAATCCGTTTTCAACCAAACTTTACAGAAAGTGCTTAAACCAGATATAAGACCTGTACCAGGCGCCGAAACAAAAATACGGGCCTGATACCATCACTTTTTAATCAGATTTCATTTTCAATTTCCTTGAATATTTTCAGAAAACAATTTTACTCAAAAATACATTTCTCGGGTTTGGGACCTCGGAATTCGATTCCGAGCATACGCCCAAGTCCCATATTTTCCTACGGATCCTCCAGGATCGTCAAATCACGGGTCCGGGTCTGTTTACCCAAAATGTTGACTATAGTCAAATTTATTTATTTTAATATCAAATCGTTGTTCGGTTACGCGCTCGGATTGCGCACGCAAATAGGTGATTACCATTTGGGTCGTCACAAGTAGAGATGCCAAGGCTCACGAACGCCAGCGGGTATACCTTGAAGCCTCTAGGGTGGACTGAAGGAGATTCCCTCAACGATGTCCACTGGGTCTAGGTGCGGGATTTGCACAACAATAAGATGTGCAATGTACATCAGTATAACCGACCCCATGTACTGAGTAAGTGCCGAGTCTAACCTCGGCCGAAGTAGTGATGAGGCTAGACTTGACAACAAACATTAACCTGTCCTATTCTGCAGCATACATCGTGGAAAAACAAAGCAAGATAAACAGATACACAGGGGGATACGGGAGCAGATAATGGGGTAACAAGTGAGATAGAGCAGTTAATTAAGCGCATCGGAACAGACAAGAAGGAAATTTATCGGAATTATGCTAATGAAACAAATATAATGCCAGAAATGTAATTAATGGCACGGTATCACCGTTCGTGCTTTTACTCTCTTCCTCACAGTGCAATGTACGATGTAAGATAATATGAATCATGGCACGGCATCACCCTTCGTGCTTTTACTATCTTCCTCGCTATGCAATATATGATGTAACAAATGTAAATCATGGCACGCCATCACCCCTCGTGATTTTACCTCACAATATCATGGCACGACATTATCCTTCGTGCATTATCTCTCATATCATGGCACGACATCAACCCTTCGTGCTTTTACTCTCTTCCTCACAATACGATATATGATGTAAAATAATATGATTCATGGCACGGCATCGCCCTTCGTGCTTTTACTCTCTTCCTCACTATGCAATATATGATGTAATCAATGTAAATCATGGCACGACATCACCGTTCGTGCTTTACACTCTTCCTCACCAATGCAATGACAATTATCAAAATTGCAAGAAAAGCAGCATAGTGGAATCACAAATCATGATCACCCGGCAAGGGAATAATATCAGTCATTATCATAACAAATTGCCGGGCAAGGGTCTCAGCTATAACCACCCTTTTGAAGTATATCCTTTACAGTTGGGACCTCAATAGAACCATTACATCACAAGTTCATCAAAGAGGATTTTAAATAACAATCAACTTCTAAGTAGAGAAAAATTCATAATATAATGGATATGGAAGTAAGAACAAGAATTTCATCAAAGATGGACTCACACGCGTGCTTGACACACAATGCATAGGTACTCGTCACCTCACCTATGCATTGAACATGATAAACACTTAGCACATAGCATACAATACCTATTCCCTCACCAAAGTTAGGCAAGACACTTACCTCGGGTCAAAAAATAGCAATCAAGCCTCTAACACTGCCTTTTCTTTTGAATTCAACTCCGGAACAACAATATCTAGACATAATTAACTTAATTATATCAATAATGACTCAATAAATCGATCCCATAACCTGATTATCCATTTCCTAGCATTCTTCCAAAAATTCAAGAATTCGACCACGGGCCCGCTTTGTCCAAACACGAGGCTTGGACCAAAACCCGATCACCCATCCCCCCAGGAGTTAACATATATGATTTTTTTTAAATTCAAACCCAAATTGAGGTTGACTTACCCAAAAACCCATAAACCCTAACTCTACCAAAGCCCCTAATTTCTACTTTGATTTTAGGATTTTAGGCCTAGATTCAAGTGATTGTTGAAGAAAAATGGGAGAAATGGAGTTGGAATCACTTACATGTGGAGCTATGGTTATGGAAGTCTTCTAAAATCGCCTAAGGGAAATGGGGAAGAAGAAGAGTGGTTAAATATTGAAGAAATCCCGTAATGTTTCTGTTTTGGGGCTTTTAAAGTGACTGGGCTATTTTGTTCTTTGCGATCGCGGAAGAAGGGTTGCGATCGCCGAGCTTAAGGACCTACTACTATGCGACCGCAGGAGGAAGACTGCGATCGCAGAAGACCACTCCACAAACCTCTGCGATCGCGGAATAAAAGGTGCGACCGCAGAGAAGGATCACCCAGCCCCACCCAGGTCCACTGGTACACTATGCGATCATGGAGAATAAAATGCGATCGCGTAGTGCAACAAAACTACCCCCCTCGATTAAGCCTATGCGATCACATAGAGCAATGTACCTGACACCAGCAACCCGCTTAAAACACCAGATTTTTCTAACCTTTAGCACTTTGTTACCTACCCGAAACTCATCCGAGCCGGGGGGGGTTCAAAACCAAAAACACACACGACTCCCAAATCATCCTAAGGACTTATTCATGTATTTAAATCGCCAAAACATAATCATAACAAGGAATTAAACTCCAAAATTCATAGAATTTTCTTAAAACTTCATAAAGCTCAAATATTCCAATTTCGATCCGAAACACGTCAAATTCAGTCCGTTTTACACCAAATTTTACAGATAACTCACATAACACATATTAAACTTGTTCCGGGCTCCGGAACCATAATACGGGCTTGGTAACACAGTTTTCACATCAATTATTATTTTCAAAAACCTTAGTTATTTTTAGAAAACAATTTTCTTTAAAAAATCATTTCTCGGGCTTGGGACCTCGGAATTTGATTCCCGGCATACGCCTGAGTCCCATATTTTCCCACGGACCCTCCGGGACCGTCAAATCTCGGGTCCAGGTCCGTTTACCAAAAATTTTGACCAAAGTCAACTTTAATCAATTAATTATTATAAAATCAACTTTTCATCTAGTTTTCACATCAAAGCTTACCGACTACACGCCCGGGTTGTGCACACGTATCGAGGTGAGATTAACGGAGGCTTTTGGGGCCTCGAAACACAGATTTGGATAAATTAACATAGGATAACCTTTTGGGTAATCACATGGTTAGACCTAAGGGAACCTAGAGCTCTGATACCATGTTGTCACGACCCAAAATCCATAAGGTCGTGATGGAGCCGGACACCATTGTCAGGAAATCCAGTCATTTAAATGGTTAAGTTAAATTTCCTATTTTAGCATTTTTGAAATCATTATCTTTGACTTATTACGAAATACCTAAACAAAATCTGTTAAGTAAATACGATGGTTTAAATGTTCCATTTTAGCAAATATATCCCACAGACATCCCAGAACCCGGTGTCACAAGTACATGAGTAATTTCTACGAATTTATACAATCATCACAAAGCTTGTCCGAAATACAAATTGGACAAGGAATTTAAAATGAAAATAAATATAGTATGAGGGAGACTCTGTCAGCTTCAGATCGCCTCCAGATGATGCAGCTCGCCTAAGTATCCTAATCCGCAACATCGGTCTGAAAGTACCTGTGCAATAAAAATGCACAACAAGTATAACATGAGTACGAAAACAACATGTACTCAGTAAGTCGGCCGCCTAACCTCATTGAGGTAGTGACGAGAGGTCGAATTAGACACTTGATAGAGGTCAAATTATTATATTCAAATGTGACACTAACCATGTTAATCGTAGGCAATTTATTAAAATCAGGAATAAATAATATCAACTCCTTCCACATTTAACACTTTAAATCTTCGTCATATTAGTAATAATTAATCAACATGGGTGATTTAATCAAATAACAAATAATCAACCGGAAAGAACATCTTCTTCCAAATTTTTAATAACTTTAAATCTCTGTCATTTCAGTTGACAACTTAAAATTCCAGGCCAGTAATCAGGCAAAATCACAGCAAATATGCAGTAAATAGCATGCGCAAGCAATGCCGAGGGTCGAACGGCGCGGACCAACAGTAATAAACGGTGCACTGTCGAAGGGTCGAACGGCTCGAACCATAGATGCATCTATTTTTTCCCGCTCGCGAATCGATCATGCGATGAGGTCAACATAAAAATAATAAGGCTAGCTTGTTCGCGAATCATACCTACGACTAAGGTGCTCATATGTACACATATTCACATAATAAATCCGCAATTTTATCAAGAAAGCAGTTTCCGAGGAAAGTAGTAAAATTCTTCTTAAAGGAACATGAAGAATAGCTTTTAAATCTTTGTTTTGGAACTCATTTGCCAAGTTTAATAATATTCAATAATATAACATTATCAGGTATAAAATTATCAATGGAGGAATCAATTCTCTTTCTACATAATTATGAAAGGTATGCTCTAGTCTTCTTAGGAATTCAATTACCGATTCAATAGCATTTACAACCTAATATTAGTGGCAGGATCACATGTACAACACGTAAGGCATGCTAGTGGGTCCTAGACTACCCAGGCATGGCATAATAGTAGATACGCACGGACTCCCATCACGTCGTGCGTACATATACCCCGAAGATAATAGCACATACTCAATTAGTTCACCTAGGGGGAGAATTTCCCCTCACAAAGTTAGAAAGGAGACTTACCAACGCTCAGAAATTCCATAACCGGCTTCCAAGCCTTGCCGATGACTCCAATGGATGCATAACGCCCCAAAACTATCCAAATAACGGGAAAATCAATGAGAGTTCATTCTAATACTAGTAACAAATTCAGATTATGTACTTTCCCGACTCCGCTCAGTGAATTGACCAAACTGCCCTCGGACCCACGTGCCCGAAATCCAAAATTTCTCGAAGATAAATTCTACCCATAAATTTACTAGTTCAAATATACGATTTACTCTAAATTCCATGCTCAAATTCTTGACTAAAAATCAAAATTACCATTTTTAGGTTTTCGTCAAAAATTTCCCAAATTTTCCACAATTTTCATGTTCAAATTCATGTATAATCCTTGTATAAATCTTAAAAACATGGAGATATTACTTACCTAGTGATGCTTGGTGGAAAACCCTTCTTGAAGCTCCTCAAAATCTCCCACATCAATGAAACAAATGAAGGAAATGGCCAAAATCCCGTTAAAATAACACACTCCCCAGGTGACCCTCTTATGCGATCGCACAACATGCTCCACGACCGCATAAGCCAACTATGCTGCCTCACAAATTCACTCAGTGCAATCGCGGCCCAGCACCCACGTTCGCACAGGCCAAAGATGTAGCCCCTTATTTCCTCCACTGTGCGTTCACATATACCCTCATGCGTTCGCACAAGCCAAGCCCCAGAAGCCTCCAAGCGCACAGTGTGCGATTGCATTCCCAACACTGCGATCGCATAGGCCAAAACAATCCAGCTCCTTGAATCTCTTCTCCGCGATCGCACTCATTCTTATGCGACCGCATAGACCAAGAACCCAACCCTCAAATTTCTTCTTCGCGATCGCATTCCATGGACCGTGTTCCCATAGCACACTAGAACACAGCAGCAGCAAAACAGAGAAAAATGGTCTGTATTCACCCCGAAACACAACAGAGGCCCCCGGGACCCTGTCCAAATCCCACGACTCAGCCTCATAACATCCCACAGACCTGCTCGGGGCTTCAAATCACATCAAAAAATGCCGAAACCACGAATCGCACTAAAATTCAAACTTTATGAAATTTGAAATTTCCAACTTATACATCCGGTGCCGAAACCTATCAAATCATGTCCGATTAACCTTAAATTTTGCACACAAGTCATATTTGACATTATGGACCTGCTCCAACTTCCAGAATTGTATTCCGACCCCGGTATCAAAATTTCCACTTCCGGTCGGATTTCTTGAAAACCTTCAAATTCCTATCTTTAGCCAAATGACTTCAAAATAACCTACAGACATCCGAATTCACTTCTGATCGCGCTCCCATCTCAAGAATCACCATACAGGGCTATTCCCAGGATTGGAATACCAAACAGACGTCAATATCACTGAAATACGCCTCAAGCCAAACTTGGGAAATTTCTTCAAAAATGCGGACTTCGACAATATGCACCGAAACGCTCCCGGTTTATCCAAAGCACGATGCCGACATACGCCCAAGTCCAAAATCATCATATGAACCTGCAGAAACCTTCAAATATTGATACGAAGGTCCTTTACTCAAAATTCTAATCTTAGTCAATTTCTCTAACTTAAGGCTTCTGAAATGAGAATTTTCTTTCCAAACCAACTCTTAACTTTCTGAAATTCAATTCCGACCACACCTACAAGTCATAATACCTGAAATGGAGCTGCTCACGACTTCAAATAGCTGAACAACGTGCTAGAGCTCAAAACAACCGATCGGGTCGTTACAGTAAATTATTGTTTTATCTTATTTTGTCTTCCTTTCTGCTTTTATCATATATACTGTGTACAAGTTGTATTGTGAGTGAATCGCCGTAGCCTCGTCACTCCTTCATCGAGTTTAGGCTCGGCATTTACGGTACATAGGATCGATTGTACTGATACTGCACTCTGCACTTCATATGCAGATTTTGGTGATGGTCCGAGCTGATCGTGAGGTTGGCTGTAGGATTCATCTGATTTGATACCCAAGGTAGACATGCCAGTGCCCGGAGGGCCTAGAGTCCCCTTCTATACATCATATGTTACCGTTTCTTTCATTTCGAAAATAGTTGTATTTCTTTCAGACATTTAATTATAGAAAAATCTTAGAAGTTCGTGAATTGTGACTTCAGATTCTGGGTAGTAATATATATTAAGGTTGTTATATATTTCCGTACTCTTTTTAACTTGTTATAGTTTATTTGTTATTACTTGAATGTAAAAGAATTTGCTTAATGATTCTCTAATGTTGGCTTGCCTAGTAAGTGAAATGTTAGGAGACATCATGGTCCTAACGGTGGGAATTCTGGGTCGTGACACTTAAGGCTGAGAAAAATATGAAATTTTTCCTTTAAATCCATTTGAGTTGACTTCGATCAATGTTTTGAGCAAACAGACCCGAATTCATATTTTGACGGTCCCGGTGGGTCCATATCATGATTTCGGACTTGGGTGTATGCCCGGGATCGAATTCAGAAGTCCATAGCCCAAGTTATTGCATTTTGTAGAAATTTGAAAGTTTAAGGCTTAAAGAGTTTAAAATGTTTGACCGATGTTTGACTTTTAGATGTCGGGTCCATATTTTGGTTACACAGCCCATTATAGGCCTAATACTACATTTATGGCTTTTCTATCAAATTTTGTGAGAAATGGAGTTGGTTAGATGTGATTCGTATGTCCGGTTGTGAAAATAAAAGTTTCAAAGTTTCCCTAAAAATTTCATTTGATTTGGAGTTCAATTCATAGTTTTAAGTGTTATTTTGGTTATTTGATCGCACGAGCAAGTTTGTATAATTTTTTAGACTTGTGTACATAGTTGGTTTAGAGCCCCGAGGGCTCGAGTGAGTTTTGAATAGGCTACAGAGTGAAATTAGACTTAGGAAATATTGTTGGTGTTTCAGTTCTGGTGTAGGCCTCTAATCTTGCATTATCAGGCTTCCCATTTGCGACCTTTGATGGGTTCGCATTTGTGAGCTACTCATCGCATTTGCGATGAGCAGTTGGGCCACATGATTTTTGCATTTTTGAACAATGCTCCGCATTTGTGAAGGGATTCAGGTGGGTTCAGTGATCGCAAATGCGATAAATGGTCGCATTTCCCGAAACTCAGTGTTCGCATTTGCGAACTTCTCATCGCAAATGCGATGAATGCAGAATTGCGAGGACTTCGCATTGTGATAGTTTCTTTGCATTTACAGGGTTCGCATTCCAGGTCGCAAATGCAACATCTACAGCTGGGTAAAAGTTGACTTAGACGGGATTTTGCTCATTCTACACAATTTTCAAAACAAGAAACCCTAGAGGCAGTTTTTCAAAGAAATTTTCTTTCCCAAATCGTTGGTAAGTGGTTCTAAACTAGTTTCTTATAATCTTTCACTAAATTTATTAAGATTTCAAACTAAACTCTTGTGTTTTCATGGTATAATTTGGGGTTTTTGGGTAGAAACTAGGGATTTTATAAATTTGGGATTTAGACCTCAAATTGATTTCAGATTCCAAAACAAATTACATAAACGGACTCGGGGTTGAATGGGTAATTGGGTTTTAGTGTGAACTTCGGGATTGGAACAAGCGTACCCGGGGGTTGACTTTTTAAAATATGGCCTAAATTGAACTCTTTGCAATCATGGATAGTTCCTAAGACTTAATTTGAATCGTTTGATTAGTAATTTGCTAGATTGAATTGGTCCGGAGGCTTGTTTGAGAGGCAAAGTTGTGGTTGAGCATTGAGTGGTCTTTGGAGCTAGATAAGTGTTGTGTCTTACCTTGACTTGAGGGAATTAGGATTCCTCGGACTATGTAGTATGTGAATTTTATGTGATCAACGTATATGCGAGGTGACGAGTGCTTATGCGCCGCTGAATTATCCGTTTTCCCATTTTTATTAAGTTATCTCTTTCCCTGTCTTAATTGTTATATGCTCTAAATATGTTCCCATGCCTAATTGCTACCTGCGAGTCATTGTTTCCTCATATTTATGATATTAGATCTTTTCATAGTTTCATGATCTCCTACTATTTGCCCAAGTTGTTTTAGTTGCACCTTCTAGTTGTAAATTCTGGATTGGTCTCACTGTGTAGAATTATTTATATAGATTATCATTTTGTACAAGGTTTCCTATTTGCTTTTGTTTGGTGGTTAGGGATTGGAAAGGCTTTCTTGTCATTTGAATTGTATGTTTTACTGTGCATATTTAGTACTTGATATTGATATGGTGGGATCAGGTGGCACGCTGCAACAAGTGAAATAATGTTGGTATGATGAGGTGGAATAAGGGTGAATCTATACTGTACGGTAGGAACAGATTGCACGGTGCAACAGGTGTAATAAGTGTGGATTGTTTTAGTGGAATAAGGGTGAACTATGATTCTGATATTGTGATATGGTGGGATCGGGTTGCGCATTGCAACACCTATATATATATTCTTTGTTGTTAGTGTTGTTACGAGGAAATAAGGGAGGATTATGTGATGTACATTGGGATCGGGTTGCGCGCCCCAACTACCTTTGTGTTTATATTTCCTCTAAGTTGTGATATTTTTATGGTATTTCCCTTTGCACTTAAGGATTGGTAAATTCTGAACATCGCTAACTTATTCCTGAAGCTGTAGTTATTACTTTCAATTAACTGCTTTATTTCGTTATATATTTCGTTTCTGTCTATATTATTTATACTGCGTACAGGGGGTAGTGTGATTGACCCATCTTAGCCTCGTCACTACTTCGTTGAGGTTAGGCTCGACACTTACAGAGTACACGGGGTCGGTTGTACTTATACTACACTTTTCACTTCTTCTGCAGATATTGGTATCGGCCTGAGCTGATCGTGAGGTTAGCAGCTAGACATGATCGACAGGAGACCCAAGGTAGATCTGATGGCGTCCGCAAACCCTGGAGTCCTTTCATGGTCGCATTATTTTATTGTTTCTTTTCTTTCAGAACAGTGTATTTCCAACCAGACTATGTTTGTAGTAAACCATAGTAGCTCGTGAGTTGTGACTCCAGATCCTAAATGTATCAGATATTATGAGTTTTATGTTTTTCCACAAATCAGTTTTAGCTTTTGTTTAGCTTAATTGTTCTTGTTATTGAAATTGGCTAAGTTGGCATTAAGAATCCTCTAATGTTGGCTTGCCTAGCAAGTGAAATGTTAGGCACTATCATGGTCCCGAATGTGGGAATCCGGGTCGTGACTAGTTGGTATCAGAGGACTAGGTTGCTAGGTCTCACAATTTACGAGCAGGCTTAGTAGAGTCTGAAGGATCGGAACGAAGACGTCTATACTTATCTTCCAGAGGCTATGAAGTTTAGGAACAATTTTAACTTCTATTCTTCTCTATTGTGCGATTTTTTCTCTCAATGCTAAGTGAACTCTTCTACTCTTATTCTATCGCATATGGAGAGAACACGTACCGGGTCTTCAGTTGAGTAGCAGCTGGAGGCCTCTCTGGAAGCTTTTATGAGGGGTAGGGCTAGAGGGCGAGGCCGTGACAGAGGCAGGAGCAGGGCTCAGCCCAGAGATCGAGCAAGAACACCAGTAGTGGAGCTTCAAGTGGAGTTTGACAAATAAGTTCCAGCCTAGACTAATCCTGTCGAGCCAGCTCATGTTCCGGAGGGGTCCATTGCCACCCTAGTGCTCCAGGATGCTTTGGTCTATTGGGTGGGCCTTATGGAGAGTGTGGCCCAGACTGGCGCATTCCCTATGGAGCCAACTGTCTCTCAAGATGGAGGAGGAGCCTAAACTCCTGCTACTCACACACTAGAGCAGGTGGCTCCCCAATATCACACTCCAACAACTCATCGACTTGGAGTAGTTCGGCCAGTTGTTAAGGCACAGACCGGTGATGGGTCATCTATGTCTTCTGAGGCTTTGTGGAGATTGGACAGGTTTACCAAGTTCTTCCCAGTTTATTTCAGTGGTGCTACTTCAGAGGATCCTAAAGAGGATCTTGACAACTGTGATGAGGTGCTACGGAACATGGGTACATTGGAAACCAATATGGTCGACTTTATTGCATTTTAGATGACTGGTTCCACCAATAAATGATGGAGAGATTATTTGTTGACCTGGCCAGCTCGTTCCCTGCTCTTACTTGGGACCAGCTCTCTTAGCTGTTCCCAGAGAATTTTCTGCCTATAACCTTGATAGAGGAGCATTGATGTCTGTTCGAGCTTCTCCAGTAAGGCAGTATGACTGTTATTCAGTATGAGACATGTTTTATGGATTTGTCCCATCATGCTCTTCTTTCGCTTGACACTAAGAGAGAGAGAGAGAGAGGGTGAGGAGGTTTATTGACGGACTTGCTCAGTCTATCAGATTGCAGATGGCTAAGACTGGGAGTGCGATTTCTTTTCAGGCGGCTGACAATGTCGCCAGGCGAGTCGAGATGGTTCTTGCATAGGGAGGTCAGGGGTCTAACAAGCGACCTCGTCATACCGGTGGATTCAGCGGTGCCTCGTCAGGAGGTAGGGGCACTTTTGGTAGGGTCCATCCTCCCAGTCCATTCCATCAAATGCTCCAAGCATCCCACAATGCTTCAGGGAGTCGTGGTCCTTATGTGCCTCCTTCTGGACAGCCAGCCTACAGTTCACCACCAGCTCCTATCAGTGCACCGCCTATTCTGAGTTATTACCGTGGTTATCCGGCCCGTTCGGGTCAGTGTCGTGTTTTCGCAGCCACAACACCAGGATATGTTTGGAGTGTGGTGGTTATGCGCATATCAGGAGGACTTTTTCGAGATTATTGGGCATCACCCTACATCATCAGGGTTCTTGTGCCATGGTCCCCCCACTAGTTGCTGCAGTGCCTGTTCATCCAGCAAGAGGCCACAATGTTAGAGGTGGAGTTCAGGCCGTTTGAGGTGGAGGCCATCTCAGAGTGGTGGGGCCCATCCCTGATGAAATACTTTTTTAGCCAGGCCTGAGGCTGAGTTATATGATACTATTATCACAGATATTGTTTCATTTTGCAGTAGAGATGCTTTAGTTTTATTTGATCTGGGTTCTACTTACTCCAATGTGTCATCCTATTTTGTTTCATATTTCGTTGTGCCTCGTGATTCATTGAGTGCTCATGTGTATGTGTCCACACCTTTGGGGGATGCTATTGTTGTAAACCACGTTTATCGTTCATCTGTAGTTACCATTGGGAGTCTTGAGACTAGTGTAGATCTTCTACTTCTCGATATGGTTGATTTCGATGCTACTTTGGGTATGGATTGATTGTCACCTTATCACACTATATTAGATTGTCACGCCAAGACGGTGATATTAGCCTTGACGGGGTTGCCTCGATTAGAGTGGAGGGGGACTCTTGGGCATTCTACCAGCAGGGTTATCTCTTATGTGAAGTCTTAGTATATGGTCGAGAAGGGGTGTCTAGCTTATTTGGCTTATGTTTGCGATTCTAGTATGGAGGTTCCTTCCATGGATGCAGTACTAGTTGTTCGTGAGTTTCCAAAGGTGTTTCCTGCAGACATGTCGGGGATGCCACCTTACAGGGATATTGATTTTTGTATTGATTTGGCTCCGGGCACTCAACCCAGCACTATTCCGCCATACCGTATGGCCCTGCCAGAGTTGAAAGAACACCCGCTCTCTTCCCAAATCTCATCACGCCCTTCATGGGCGACACCCGAAGCAACACTCGCTCTCAGACTATTAATGCCATATCATGAACTCTGCGGTCGACATAACTCTTTTGCATGGATTGAGCTGTACGAAGTCTATCCTGAATGATCTTAACCTTATCCAGGCATCCTGCACTAAGTCTGTACCCAGCAACCGAGCCTCTCCCGGCTCAAACCACCCAACCGGCGACTGACACCGCGTACTATATAATGCCTCATAGGGAGCCATCTGGATGCTCGACTAATAGTTGTTGTTGTTGGAAAACTCGGCTAATGGCAAGAACTGATCCCAAGAACCTCAAAAATCAATGACACAGGCTCGAAGCATATCCTCCAAAATCTGAATTGTACGCTCGGACTGTCCATCCGTCTGAGGATGAAACGTTGTGCTAAACTCAACCCTCGTACCAAACTCACGCTGAACCGCGCTCCTGAAATGCGAGGTAAAGTGCGTACCTCGGTCAGAAATAATAGACACGGTCACACCGTGAAGTTGAACAATCTCCCTAATGTAGATCACATCCAAGAAATAATATACATGGGAACCACCGTGCCGCACCGTGTCCCTAAGGACACACAAATGAGGATCGTCATACTGCGGATCTTGGATACGATCAAATAATGAAGAACGAGCAATTGTATAAGCTAGAACACGACCGGGCTCGAAAACATCAAACATCACGAAACGATTGGATAAAGCCTGAACATCCAAAGAAAGCGCTCTCTCCCCAACCGGAATATAAGCAAGGCTAACCATACTGGCTGACTTCCTACTCAAAGCATCGGCGACCATATTGGCCTTCTCCGGATGATATAAGATTGTGATGTCATAGTCCTTCAACAGCTCCAACCATATTCTTTTCCTCAAATTCAACTCCTTCTGCTTGAACAAATATTGCAAATTCTTATGATCCTTGAGCACCTCACATGACACGCCATAAAGATAATGCCTCCAAATCTTCAGCGCGTGGACAATGGCAGCTAACTCCAAGTCATGAACTGGATAATTCTTTTCGTGGATCTTCAACTGACATGAAGCATATGCAATAACCTTGACATCCTGCACCAACACTGCATCAAGTCCAACTCGAGATGCATCACAATAAACAGTATATGGCC
The DNA here is from genome assembly GCA_005239535.1 of Nicotiana rustica. NCBI lineage: Eukaryota > Viridiplantae > Streptophyta > Magnoliopsida > Solanales > Solanaceae > Nicotiana > Nicotiana rustica. The sequence continues at coordinate 25,352 of ML501718.1, read as the reverse complement.
CTGAACCTGTGGACAAAACCAACACCGGCGCCGTAGGCAAAGCTGTCTTGAGCTTCTGAAAGTTCGCCTCACACTCCTCTGACCACCTGAACCGGGCACCCTTCTGAGTCAACCTGTTCATCGGGGATGCAATAAACGAAAACCCCTCCACAAACCGAAGGCAATAGCCTGCCCACCCCAAGAAATTTCGAATCTCTGTAGCTGATGTGGGTCTAGGCCAATCCTTGACCGCTAAAATCTTCTTATGATCCATCTGAATAGCCTCCACTGATACAACATGACCTAGGAATGCAAATGAACTCAACCAAAACTCACATTTCCAAAACATATTATATAACTGACTGTCCTTCAGAGTCTGAAGAACGACTCGAAGGTGTTGCTCATGCTCATGCTCCTCCCGGCTGGGGTAATAAATCAGAATATCATCAATGATGACAATCACGAAGGAATCCAAATAAGGCCTGAACACTCAGTTCATCATGTTCATGAAAGTTGTCGGGGCATTTTTCAACCCGAATGACATCACTAAGAACTCATAATGCCCGTACCGAGTGCGAAAAGATGTCTTAGGGACATCAGATGCCCTAATCCTCAACTGATGGTAACCAGACCTCAAATCAATCTTCGAAAATACCTTGGCACCCTGAAGTTGATCAAACAAATCATCAATCCTACGCAATGGATACTTGTTCTCTATGGTAACCTTGTTCAATTGCCGATAATCTATGCACATCCTCATCGATCCATCCTTTTTCTTAACAAACAACACCGGCGCACCCCAAGGCGAGACACTAGGCCTAATAATGCCTTTATCAAGCAAGTCCTGCAACTGTTCCTTCAACTCCTTCAAATTTGGCAGGTCCATACGATATGGAGGAATAGAAATGGGCTGAGTGCCCGGAGCCAAATTAATGCAAAAGTCAATATCCTTGTCGGGTGGCATACCCGATAGGTCTACAGGAAACACCTCTGGAAACTCACGTACAATGGGCACATACTCTATATAAGGAACCTCGGCACTATAATCACGAACATAGGCAAAATAGGCCAAACACCCCTTCTCGACCATACGCCAAGCCTTCATATATGAGATAACCCTGCTAGAAGAATGACCAGGAGTCCCTCTCCACTCCAGTCGAGGCAACCCCGACAATGCTAAGGTCACCATCTTAGAATGATAGTTCAGGATGGAAGGATAAGGAGACAACCAATCCATCCCCAAAATAACATCAAAATCTACCATATCAAGGAGCATAAGATCTACAATGGTCTCAAGACCACCAATAACCACTACATATAAACGGTAGACATGACCTACCACAATAGAATCACTCACCGGTGTAGACACATATACAAGAGTACTCAGAGAATCACGAGGCATAACCAAATAAGGAGCAAAATAATATGACACATAGAAATATGTGGACCCTGAATCAAATAAAACCGAAGCATTCCTACTGCAAAGTGAAACAATACCTGTGATAACCACATCAGAGGCCTCAACCTCAGGTCTGGCTGGAATAGCATAACATCAGGGATGGACCCCCACCATTCTGAACTAAACTACTGGGACGGCCTCCTGCAAATTGACCGCTACCTCTAGTAGCCTGGTCTCCACCTCTAACTTCCTAACCTCCACCTCTAACACCTCGACCCCCACCTCTGGCTGGCTGAACGGGTGGTGGAACACCTGGTGCGGGAACCATGGCACAAAAACCCTGGTGCTGAGAACTGCTTGAGGCTCGAGGGAAAAATCTAGCAAGGTGCCCCGGGAAACCATAAGTATAAAAAGATCTTGGCTGCTGAGAGTGCTGGCCCTGAAACTAACCCTGACGACCTGAGTAACTACCTTGAAAACTCTGGAGAGGCGGTGCATTGATAGGAGCTAGTGGTTCACTGTAGGGCAACTAATCAGAATACTGCATGTGGGAACCACGACCACCTGGAGCACTGTGAGAAACCTAAAGTGCTGGTTGAAACGACCTAGGAGGATGGACCCTTCCAAAAGAATCCATGCCTCCAGATGAGACACCGCTGAACCTACCCAAATGATGAGGCCTCTTGTCAGCCCTCTGACCACTCCTCTGTGATAGAACCGTCTCGGTTCGTCGGGCCACATTGGATGCATCCTAAAAGGAGATATAACTCCCTTCCTCTAGCCATCTACAATTTGATCGGCTGAGTTATTCCCTGAATAAAACTCCTCACCCTCTCTCGGTCGGTGGGAAGTATCATAATATCATGACGGGCCAAGATAATGAATCTGGTCTCATACTGAGTGACGGTTATAGAACCCTATTGGAGACACTCAAACTGCCTCCTATAATCCTCTCTTTGAGTGATAGAGAGAAACTTCTCCAGAAACAAATTGGAGAACTGGGCCCATGTCAAAGGTAGTGATCCTGATAGTCCATCCAAACAATAATGTCCACCAGGTCTTGGCGGGACGTCACAGACGGAAAGTAGCAAAGTCGGCCCCATTGGTCTCTACTATCCCCATGTTTCGTAAAACCTCGTGGCAACTATCCAAATAGTCTTGGGGATCCTCTAAATATGCACCGCTATAAGTAGTAGTAAATAACTTGGTGAACTGGTCCAGCCTCTTCTACAAAGCATCAGCAGACATAGCTGCTCCATCACCGGTTGTAGCCACAATAACCGGCAGAACTACCCCACCTGTTTGAGGTGCTGGGGTCTGGAACTGAGAAGCCAACTGCTCCGGTGTGCGAGTTTTCATTGGATTCAGACGCTTTCTTGGGGCACGTCGTATCAACATAGGGCATTCAGTTAGATCCTAAGAAGATTGAGGCAATTCAGAATTTTCCTAGACCTACTTCATCCATGTAGATCCGAAGTTTCTTGGATTTGCGGGCTATTACTGTCGATTCGTAGAGGGGTTTTTGTCACGACCCGAATTTCCCACCTTCGGGACCGTGATGGCGCCTAACATTGAACCCGCTAGGCAAGCCAAATTTAATTTTTATTTACCTTATTCATTTATTTTTAACGCATAACAGATGATGTATAAATCAGTGAAAATAAAAGTGCGAGAGAAAACAAAGTCTACAACTAAATTAAAATCCATTACGAAAATCATAGTACTAAACCCAGAATTTGGTGTCACAACTTCACAGACTGTCTATGAATACAACATATAAAGGTCTGAACTAATTAAAAACATCTATCTCAAAATAAAGAAGAATAGAGTGGAAATAAAGTAGGAGGGGACGCCAAGTCTTGCGGACGCCTGCAGGACTACCTCGGAATCTCCAAAAGGACTGAAGGTAGCCTCCTCACTCTAAGGTTCATAGGGTCCTGTACCAGGATCTGCACAAAAGTTCAGAGTGTAGAATCAGTACAACCGACCCCATGTACTGAGTAAGTGTCGAGCCTAGCCTCGGCGAAATAGTGATGAGGCTAGGTGTCACGACCCGATTTCGGAGTCGTGATGGCGCCTGTCGTGGAACCAGGAAAGCCTCCCTTTTTAACTAAGCTAAATTCAATTTCCAGTAAAAATACAGTTTTAAACGAATTTATTGATAATACTAAGAATCTGAAGTTTTAAAAAAATATTTGAAAAACTAAATTTAAAACCTCCAACCCCGGATCCGGTGTCACTCAGTCATGAGCTGCTATATATAAAAAAAATAAAGAATAAAGAAATAGACAACACAGTTTCAAAATAAGTGCAACTGGTGGAATAAGAAAGAAAAGATGAGGTCGCGATCGCCAGCTGCTACCTTGATAACTCCAATGAAACTCTAACAGTTGCTCAATATCCACTACCGGGTCCCGGTGTACCTGGATCTGCGCACAAGGTGCAGGGGGTAACGTGAGTACACCAACTCAGAAGTAACGAACCCAAACTATGGGCTAAGAATTAGTGACAGACAAAACCTCAAAATTTGACAATAAACAATATACAGAATTTAGACATGCTAACAGTTTATCAGGAAGGGTAAATATGCCAAGTATGTCAGTATACTCTTCATGCCATCATAAGATATATGTATGAAACCAATGTAGATATGCAGATAGTGCTTATAACCCTCACACAGTAGCCCACTCATTACCGTATATGGATCTCAGGCCCAGGGAAAAGTCTATCCCGAAATATACATAATCATTGGTGACCGTAGTCACTCCGTACTGAGGAAAAAGGCAATCCAGCCCCACGGAGAAAGTTCATCGCTGGAATACAACACTCGGAAAAGATCCATGTTCAGGGACGATCCATCCCTCACATAACATCCACTTCGGACAATATCCATGTCCAGGGAAGATCCAACCCTCACATCAATGTGCTCATTGGGGATGTAAAGACTCCGGAGGGGCCCTAGTGGCCCAAGCGCCCTATCAAGCCAACGAAGGCATGCTTTAATATCGCTGCGGTGTGCAGTCCAATCTCATAATTGTCTTAATAACAGGCCCTCGGCCTCACTCAGTCATTACTCTACAGTCTCACTCACATGGATCACAGATGCATCCATCAGCCCGAGACAATGATAAGTATGCATATAATTAACAATACTGAGACTAAGATATGAAGTGATATGCTATAACAAGACTGAGTATATGAAATCAAATAATCAAAAAATAAGACAGTAATATATGACAAGTCGGGTCACAGCATTTCTTGCGTGAAGCCTAGCATTTACACTTAACATGATTTCTAACACGTTCACGATTACCACATTAATAGAAGCAAATATATCATCATGGAATAATCACTAAGCGGTGCCATGGGATAAGCCAGGCCACAAATACTCGGTGCACACCCGCACGCCCGTCACTTGGCATGTGCATCACCTCAACAATAGTCATAAATCATTTAGCTCAGGGTTTCGAACTCTCAGAACCAAGTTTGGAAACGTTACTTACCTCAAAATCGGATAAAATACTATTCCGCAGTGCCTTTGCCTCTAAATTCGTCCTCTGAATCCTCCAAATTTACCAAGTTCAGATTTTTATCATCAAATTATGATTAAGGAATGAATTCCAATTGAAAAGTACTAAATTTAGCTCAAAACCCGAAATTAGCCAAAACCCGACCCCCGAGTCCACGTCTCGGAACCCACTAATTTTTAAACCAAAATGTTATTCATCATCTCACGAGTCAGTACATATAAAGAACGCTAAAATCAGAGTTCGTTTGACCCCTCAAATCGACCCCTAAAGGCCTCAAAATCTCAAGCCCTAACCTTACCTTTTTCCTACTGATTTTCATAATTAGACACTGGTATAAGGTCTCCAATCACATATAATTGAGTTATTAAGTCCAAAAATACCTCAAAAACCTCGTAACCCATACAACAATGGTGAAAAGATGGTTAAAAATTGCGAAGGCAGGTTTTTATATTTTCTGATTAGTGGTACCGCACCTGCGGAGCATCCGCACCCGCGACCCCTTCTCCGCACCTGCGACTTTGCAGGTGTGATCCTCCTCCCGCACCTGCGATCCTCTGCTGAGCCTCCCAAAATCCGCATATGCGGAGCTTTGCTCGTTCCTACGGGCCCGCACCTGCGGTCACACTTTCGCAGTTGCAGTACACCAACTCCAGCACCTGAAGCTGCATTTTACCAACTTTAAAACTTCTATTAACCACCCAAAATCAATCCCGAGCCCCTCGGGACCCCAACCAAATATACCAACATAGTATATATGATCACTCAAACTTAGTTGCACTCCCGAAGCACTAAAATAACATCAAAACACCAAAATCACATCAAATTCAAGTCCAAGAACTTTGAAATATCTGAAATCCTCCAATGATGCTGAAACTATCAAAAACTACTCCGATTGACCTGAAATTTTACAGACATATCCAAATGACATTATGAACCTGTTCCAACTTCCGGAATTCCATTCCGACCTTGATAGCCTATTTTCCATTGCCGATCGAAAATCACCAAAAACTAACTCTCGCCAATTCAAGCCTAATTCTACACCGGACATCACAAAAATATTCTGAACATACTCCTAAGTCCCAAATCATCTAACGAATCTATCCGAGCCATAAAATTTGCATCCCGAGGTCGTTTACCAATAAGTCCACTCTAAGTTGACTTTTTTCAACTTTAAAGCTATTTTTAAAGATTAAGCGACTAAACTCTCACTACAACCATTTCGATTTCAATCCTACCAACTCTAACACATCAATAAAAGTATAACCAGCCTATGACAAGTCAAGAATAGGAATTATAATGCAGGTTCTACATAACGACCGACTGGGTCGTTACATTCTCCCCCTCTGAAACAAACATTCGTACTCGAACGTTCCAAGGGTTGTTCCAAAAGCCATCAACCGCCGAATAACCTTACTATGCACACACCCCGGTCTCCAGACCCCCAATAGGTACCGCACACAACCAACACACGCGGTCCGTAACAACAACATCCCCCACAAGGGCGAGCACATGAATAAATGTAACAAATGATTCACGGGGCGTATCCAGAGAATGGGCTAAAATATGATGAACATGTGAATATGAAAAATCGAAATCAGTTAATAACATAAGCTTCTCGTGACAGACTAAAACAATACCTGGGATCACGGCATCAGAAGCTATCTCATCCGGTCTGGCTGAAAATGCATAAAATCGGGCCTGATCACCACCGGATCGACCTCCCCCTCTAGCGCGACCTCTACCTGCCTGACCCCCACCTCTAGCTGTCTGGGCGAGCGATGCATCTACTGAGTCTGAAATCGCGGTTGACTCTTCTGCTGATAAGTACCTCTTGCAAGAGGAGGACAAAACCTCTTAATATGGCCCACATCTCCACATTCAAAGCAACCTCTCTCGAAGAATGCCACTGGGGACTAAATGGAACCCCTAGCACCAGGATAACCACTGGAAGAACCAGGCATAAATGAACTCTTAATCGATGGTGCCCAAGATGAACTCTGAGCTGCCAGGGCACTGAAAGATTGTTGCACCTGATGCGAACTATGAGGATCATGACAACCTGATCCCCCACGATAAGCTGAGTGACCTGGCTGAGCCTGCCTGAATGGACGGCCTATGCCGGGTTGAGGCTTCCCCCCTGAAGGAACCCCACCAAAACACCCAGATCCTCGAGACCTCTTGGCCTCCCTCTCGATCCACTCATGGCAGCGAACCGACTCAATCTTTCTGGCAATGTCAACCACCTCCTAGAAAGAAGCGCCAGATACCCTCTCCCTAGTCAGAAAAATCCGAAGGTGATAAATGTGTCCATCAACGAACCTCCTGATTCTCTCCATATCTGCGGGAACTAGCCAAATAGGATGACAGGCTAACTCGAAGAACCTCATCTCATACTGCGTCACAGTCATATCCTCCTAGCGCAACTACTCGAACTCCTTGCACGGCTCCTCCCTGCGGGACTGCGGTATATACTTTTCTAGGAATAGAATGGAAAACTGACGCCAGGTAAGGGGCGCTGCATCAGCAGGTCTACGCCTCTCATAGGACTCCCACCAAGCGAGTGCAGCTCCTGCGAACTGGAAGGTAGTAAATAGGACCCCACTAGTCTGCAGTATCCCTGTTGTGCGAAGGATCCTCTAACACTTGTCCAAAAAGCCCTAGGCATCCTCGCCCACAGTAGCACTAAAAATCAGAGGCTGGAGTCTACTAAACCTCTCTAACCTACGCTGCTCATCATTTGCCAAAGCTGGGACCACAAAATCTTGGGTTGGGGCAACAGGCTAGACTGGAATTGTCCCCGGTGTCTGAAGCCCCTGAGTAACCTGCTCAGGTGTCCGAAGAGCTGGAGTCTGAGTGCCTCCCCCCGCCTGAGAAGTAGCAGCAGTAGTAGACATGGCGACTACCTGTCCAAGACAAGTGCACATGGTCAAAATCTGAGCAAGGGTCTCCTGAAGACCCGAAATCACAATGGGCACCGCTGGTGCCTGAGCCTCTCCCGCTAGTATCTCAACTGTAGGGACATGATCCTCAGTAGTGGGAGGATCCACAAGTACTGCCCCGGCTTCTATGCGGGATGCACCCCTCCCGCTTCCACGGCCTCGACCTCCAGATGGTCCTGCTAGTGTATGATCACCACGATTGGTAGCACGAGTCCACACATCTTTGAGAGAATGAAAACAATACAAGTTTAGTTGGAGAATTCAATAGAGTCGCACGATAGAATTCAATAATGTGGGATTCATCCTAAGGGTTCTGTAGCCTCTCGAAGATAAGTACAGACGTCTCTGTACCGATCCGCAAGACTCTACTAAACCTGCCCATGGCTGGTGAGACCTATTTAACCTAGCGCTCTGAAACCATCTTGTCACGACCCGATTTTGGAGTCGTGATGGCGCCAATCGTGGAACCAGGCAAGCCGCCCTTTTTACTAAGCTAAATTCAATTTTCCAGTAAAAATACAATTTTAAACGATTTTATTGATAATACTAAGAATTTGAAGTTTAAAAACAATATTTGAAAAAGATAATTTAAAACCTCCAACCCCGGATTCGGTGTCATTAAGTCATGAGCTGCTATAACGATGAAATAGACAACATAGTCTCAAAATAAGTGCAACATGTTGAATAAGGAAGAGAAGACAAGGTCTTGATTGCCAGCTGCTACTTCGGCAACTCCAATAAAACTCTGACAACTGCTCAATATCCATTACCGGGTCCCAGTGTACCTGGATTTTCTCACAAGGTGCAGAGGGTAACGTGAGTATACCAACTCAGAAGTAACGAACCCAAACTATGGGCTGAGAAGTAGTGATGCACAAAACCTCAAAATTTGACAATAAACAATATACAGAATTTAGACATGCTTAAAGTTTATTAGGATGAGTAAATATGCCAAGTATGCCAGTATACTCTTCTTGCCATCATAAGATATATGTATGAAACCAATATGGATATGCACATAGTGCCTACAACCCTCACACAACAGTCCACTTAGTACCGTATTAGTGATCGTAGTCACTCCGTAGTGAGGAAAAAAGCCAATCCATCCCCACGGAGAAAGTCCATCTCCCGAATACAACACTCAAACTAGATCCATGTCTAGGGATGATCCATCCCTCACATAACATCCACTTCGGACAAGATCCATGTGCAGGGAAGATCCATCCCTCACATCAATGCGCTCACTAGGGTGTAAAGAATCTGGAGGGGCCCTAGTGGCCTAAGTGCCCTATCAATCCAACGAAGGAATGATCTAATATCGCTGCAGATTGCAGTCCAATCCCATAACTGTCTCAATAACAGACACTCGGCCTCACTCAGTCATTACTCTTTAATCCGACTCACATGGATCACAAATACATCCATCAGCCCCAAACAATGATAAGTATGCATATAATTAACAATACTGAGACTGAGATATGAAGTGATATTCTATAACAGGACGGATTATATGAAATCAAATAATCACAAAATGAGACAGTAATATACGACCACTCGGGTCTCAGCATTTTAGGTGTGAAGGCTAACATTTATACTTAACATGATTTCTAACACGTACACGATTACCCCATTAATAGAATCACATATATTATCATGGAATAATCACTAAGCGGTGCCATGGGATAAGCCAGGCCACAAATACTAGGTGCACGCCTGCACGCTCGTCATTTGGCATGTGTGTCACCTCAACAATTGTCATAAATCATTTACCTCGGGGTTTCGAACCCTCAAAACCATGTTTGGAAACATTACTTACCTCAAAACAGGCTAAAATACTATTCTGCAGTGCCTTTGCCTCTAAATTCGGCCTCTTAGTGCTCCAAATCTACCAAGTTCAGTTTTTTATTATCAAATTATGCTTAAGGAATGAATTCCAATTGAAAAGTACCAAATTTAGCTCAAAAATTGAAATAAGCCAACCCCCGGGCCCGTGTCTCGGAACCCATTAAATTTTATACCAAAATATTCTTCATCATCTCACGAGTCTGTACATGTCAAGAACACTAAAATCGGAGTTTGTTTCACCCTTAAATATGACCCCTAAAGGTCTCAAAATCTCAAGCCCTAAACCCACCTTTTTCCTACTGATTTTTATAATTAAGCACTGATATAAGGTCTCCAATCACATATAATTGATTTATTAAGTCCAAAAACCTTACCTCAATGATGAACCAGTGTTTCCCTCTTCAAAATCCCTCAAAAACCTCAGAACACGTACAACCATGGTGAAAAGAGGGTTAAAAATCGTGAAGGCAGGTTTTTATACTTTCTGAACACTGGTACCGCACCTGCGAAGCATCCGCACTCGTGACCCCTTCTCCGCAACTGCGACTTCGCAGGTGCGATCCTCCTCCCGCACATGTGATCCTCTGCTGAGCCTCCCAAAATCGGCATTTGCGGAGCTTTGCTCGCTCCTACGGGCCCGCACCTGCGGTCACACAGCTTAAGCTGCTTTTTACTAACTTTAAAACTTCCGTTAACCACCCGAAATCAATCCCGAGCCCCTCGGGACCCCAACCAAATATACCAACATTTCATATATGATCATTCAAACTTAGTTGCACTCCCGAAGCACTAAAATAACATCAAAACATCAAATTAAAGCCTAAGAACTTTAAGATATCTAAAATCCCTCAACGATGCCAAAACTATCCAAAACAACTCCGATTTACCTGAAACTTTCAGACAAATCCAAAATGACATTACGAACCTGCTCCAACTTCCGCAATTCCTTTCCGACCCTGATAGCCTATTTTCCATTGCCGACCGGAAATCACCAAAAACTAACATTCACCAATTCAAGCCTAATTCTACACCGGACATAACAAAAATAGTCTGAACATACTTCTGAGTCCCAAATCACTTAACGAATCTATCCGAGCCATAAAATCCACATTCCAAGGTCGTTTACCCATAAGTCAACTCTCAGTTGACTTTTTCCAACTTTAAGGCTATTTTTAAAGACTAAGCTACTAAACTCTCACTAAAACCATTCCGATTTCAAGCCTACCAACTCTAACACATCAATAACAGTATAACCAACCTAACACAAGTCAAGAATAGTAACTATAATGCAGGTTCTACGTAACGGTCGACCGGGTCATTACACTAGGACACGACAACCAACTAAACATGTGCAGTTTAATAATATACGGAGAAGATAATAACAACAAGAATTAAGAAGCTAAATATAAGGAAGGGGAACATACTGAGGGCAGGAAATATCAAATAATGGAAAAAGAAGTAAAGCAACAAATTAGATATCAATTTAAACAACAGAAATAACATCCGTGCTTTTACTCTCATCCTCACAAAATAATAAATAGAATGCACAACATCACCCTTCGTGCTTTTACTCTCATCCTCACAAAAAATCAATAGAAACGACACAACATCATCCTTCATGCTTTTAATATCTTAATATGGTACGGCATCACCCTTCGTGTTTTTACTCTCAACCTCACCCAAATAATAAATAGCATGCACGACATCACCCTTCCTGATTTTACTCTCATCCTCACCAAATAATAATAAATAGAATGCACGACATCATCCTTCGTGATTTACACTTTTCCTCAACCATAAATTCAATAACAAAAACCCGGCAAGGAAATCAACAATACAAACAATAATAGTAAAGCCATAACATCCCGGCAAGGGAGTCAACGGTAGAATCAATATCGTCCTGGCAAGGGAAACATCTATAACCAATCTCACCTAGTTACTTAATTTCACGTAGTAATTCTAAACTAGAGCCAATACTCAACAATGATCAACACCAAAGAAACTCCACCAACATAGATAATTGTCAAATTAAATTCAAGTAATGCTTAATGAAAAATCATATAAATCACAATATTCGACTCACGGCATGATTGACACCAACGTATAGATACTCGTCACCACACCTATACGTTGCACATTACAGTAACACATAACAAATAAGACACAACACCTATTCCCTCAAGATAAGGTTAAGACAAACACTTACCTAGAATTCCACGACCAAACTCAAGCTTCAATTACCACTTTCCCTTTAAAATTCGCCTCCAATTCGATTGTATCTAGACACAATTAGTTTAGCAATATCAATAAACACTAAATAATTCAACCCCAATGCTTAATTATAAGTTTTCTCTCATTCTTCCCAAAAGGTCAGAAAATTGACCTCGGGCCCGCTTGGTCAAAACACGAGATTAGGACCAAAACCCGATCACCCATACACCCATGAGCCCGAATATATAATTAGTTTCGGAATACGATCCCAAATCGAGGTCTAAATTCCCAAATTTTTAAAATCCCTAATTTTCTACCCTTCAAGAACAAGATTTAGGCCTAAAAATCTAATTGTTGTTGATGGAAATTGAAGGAAATGAGGTTAAGAACACAAACCTATGATTTGGTGATGAAGTCCCTTTTCAAAAATAGCTGTCGGATTCTATGGAAAGAGATATGAAATTATGGCCTATTCCCGTTTTTGTTACTGTTTTAAACCCCTGGAAAGACCCTCTATGCGATCGCGAGAGGTCTGATGTGTTCGCATAGCACTGACCCTATTGGCCTTCGCGTTCACTTGCCTTTGGCCGCGTTTTCATAGGGTTTTCCCCAAATTCCGTGACCAGCCCTCCTAAAGCTATGTGTTCGCATGTAGACCTACGTGTTTGCATAGTACAAACCCAGCCCCGTTTTCTCTTTGCGTGCACATGGGTTACCACCCGTTCGCATAGCATAAAATCACAGACACCAGATACAGCAAACTTACACCAAATTTTCTATGTTCAAAACATCCTGATACATATCTGAAACTCACCCGCCCTCGGGGCTCCAAACCAAACATGCACGCAACATCAAAAATATCTTACGGACTTACTCGTGCGATCAAGTCGCAAAAATAACATCTTAAACAACGAATTACGCATCAAAATCAAAGAAAATCTCAAGAGCTTTCAAAGTTTCAAATTCCACAACTACGGGTCCGAATCACGTCAAATGACCTTCGTTTCTAACCAAATTCTACAAGCGTCACTCAAATACTATATTAAACCTGTAAAAGGATCCAGAACCAAAATACGGGTCCGATACAATTGAATTTCAAATATAATCAAATTTCCAAAAACTCTTATAATTTGAGTAAAACAATTTCTTTAAAAAAAAAATTTCTGAGGCTTGGGACCTCGGAATTCAGTTTCGGGCATACTTCCAATTCCCATATTTTCCTACAGACCCTCCAGGATAATCAAATCATGTGTCCCGGTCCATTTACCCAAAATGTTGATCGAAGTCAACTTAAATTTAATTTTAAAGGAAAAATTAGAATTTTTCTCAGTTTTTCATATAAAAACTTTTCGGATATATGCCCGGAGTGTGCACACAAAATGAGGTGAGATAAAAGGAGGTTTTCAAGGACTCGAAACACAGTTTTGACTTATAAAATGAGAGATGACTTTTTGGGTCATCATAGTTTTCAGCTATAGCAGCACTGTTGACCAGGTTGACCCAGAAGTGTGCCCCGTTCAGATGGTCACATGAGTGTAAGGCGAGCTTTCAGAAACTCAAAATGGCTTTAACTACATCCCCGATGTTGGTGTTTCTCACAGCTTCGGGTTCTTATATGGTATATTGTGATGTGTCCCATGTTGGACTCGGTGCAGTATTGATGCAGTAAGGCAGGGTGATTGCATATGCATCGCGACAATTGAAGGTTCATAAGTAGAATTACATTATCCATGACTTAGAGTTGGCAGCCATTGTTCATGCGCTGAAGATTTGGAGGCACTATCTTTACGTCATGTCGTGTGAGGTTTTCACGGATCATCGGAGCCTTCAGTATTTGTTCAAGCAAAAGGATATCAATTTGAGGCAGAAGAGGTGGTTGGAGCTATCGAAAGGCTATGATATTACCATCTTTTATCATCACGGGAAAGCCAATGAGGTGGCTGATGCCTTGAGTAGAAAGGCAACTAGTATTGCATTAGCCACCTTCTTATTCTTTTTGCCGTCTAGTGCAATGTGTAACCTTGTTCGATGTGTGGGTCCTACATCATTCTCTGAAATATTAAGAAACCGTCATTACCATTGAATCTTGTTACTTCATGTTTTACTCCTGACATCTTTTTTCTGTCACAAAGTAAAAAATTCACTGTAAATAATATTTTTGTGAATGAGCAGAACATGTGCTCTGATAACAGTTTTTAGGAAACTACCCCCATAGAAATATTCACGGTATACGATTATAATAAATGTGAATTACTAAAATACAGTTACCAGTGATAATAATAAGACGAACAAGGAAAACGAGATTTTACGTGGAAAACCCTTCTGAATAAGGAAAAAACCACGGCCCGAGAGGAGAAACTGATTTCGCTATAGCAAGGATATTATAATTTATGGTACCGAGTAAAATACTACAATACCACTACACACTCCAAAGAAATCACCCTCTTTTAATTTTTCCACCCCACTACAAATATCGCTCAAACTCTCTATATTTTTCGTTACAAAGTATTTTGCTTCTTACACTGTATACACTTTCTTTCCCTCTGTTTGGTATATCTTCAACTGAATCAGGACCTATCTATTTATAGACGTCCAATACTCGTTGCTTACACCATGGATGACATCATCATAATGTAAATGTCAAGGTTTCACCTTCGGAAAGCAATGAAAAATCTGACATAAATCACATTTCTTGTAGATTTGGTAACATGGTACTTTATCCCAAAGAAAGTTTGTCTTCCTTTCACATTCATAGGATGGACTCCACACAACCAGTCAAAATGCATACTTCATTTGTCCCAAAATAAATGACACAGTTTGGATTTTGAGAATTAAACGAGTTGTTGTTTGACCATAAATTTTTCATGTCTTTTAAATATTTTCTATTATTAAATATTGTGGACTTATAGTAATTTTATGTAGTTTTAAAAAATATAAATTTTATTTAAAAATACTTAAAGCTTCTATTCCGAATTCGCAACCGAAACGAAGAAACTTGACTCTCAAAAAACGAAGAAACTTGACTCTCAAAATTCATACTGTACCATTCTTTTTGGATGGAAGGAGTGTCATTTAAGTGACATATGGTACACTTTCATGTAGTATTTTATTCTATATTAGTTTTAGTTCACGTGTGCATCACATTAATCAATATAAAACGTATAAAAATTATTGAAAAATAGCAATGGAGGTAAAATTAAACGATATACGTTTAAATGATGAAAATAAATATTAGTACATTGATACAATATATAGTTGAATTAAATATTTTATGAATGAATTTAGTGTAATTAGGTCTATATTATTTATAGTTATAAATATTTTATTATATAAGATACAAATATGTTATATTGTTGTATCTCATCTAGTATCTCTTTGTAAACTCTACGTTCATAATGTCATTATACAAAAAAAAAAATAGTTCTAAACCCTACCAACTCAATTATAAATTATAGACAAGCCAAATGAACCATTTCTTGTGTAAAAAAGTTGCATGGATTCTTATTGGTTTAAGTCTCAATTTCGTTCTTTGCACGTTCATCCAAAACCAAATAAAAGTTAATACTATCCTAAACGCATTCCGAATGCATTCTGCTAATAAAATATTGAAATTTCAAGCGTTCACAATGTTGAGGGTAATTTTTCACAATTATCTGGGGGATGACAAATTTATAGTTATTTCAAGAGTTCTAAATACATTAGTTTATCTTACGTTTAAAAAATTAACTATAGTTACAAATAAAAATAGTATGGTTGTGTCTTAATTTATTTCTAAAATAACACCAAATTAGTTCAGACTTCTAGAAATTTGAAGTTCATATTAAATCAAAGCTCTTAAAAAAATTTAATAGGAAAAAGACGAACATGCATTGCTGATGAATGTTTCAAATTTTTAGGTAATGAGTAATTGATAATTTGGAGAAACAAATATTATTATATACCTTAGAGGCTAAGAATTAAAAAAAACTTTAATGGCAACGTACTAAACTCCAAAAGGATATTTATAAATATGATCAAATAAGATAAAAATCTAATAAGATAAATTTTAATTGAATTTGAAGTCCTAAACATTAGGATCTTATTAAGTAAAATTTTAGTTGATTTTGAAGTCCTAAATTTTAGAAAAATAATTAATTGACTATTTTGTCTAGTGCAAAATTAACTTTAAAAGGATAAAAAAGGCAAACAATATTTCGATAGGGGCTCTGTGCTTTTAATATAGTAAAGATAGATAGATATAGATATAGATTTGTATTTAAACTACTATAATTTAATTGTTATTATTGTACTATACTTCATTTTGCTCTAATCTTTGATTCTTTCGTTGAAGGTAATTTTATGAAATAAATTCATGTATCTCAAAATTTATTTCAACTTGAAAAATAATTGTGATGATCCAAGGGGTCACTTTATGAACTAAGACTCCGTTCTAGGCTTGAATTGGCGAAAGTTAGAAATTTGGCGATTTTGGTCGATAATGGAAAATTACTTATTGGGGTCGGAATGGAATTCCGAAAGTTGTAATAGGCTCGTAGTGTCATTTGAGATATGTGTGCAAAATTTGAGGTGATTCGGATGTGGTTTGGTAGGTTTCGACATCGTTAGCGATTTTTGGAAGTTTAGAAGTTCTTAGGCTTGAATACGAGGTTGATTTGGTGTTTTGGTGTTGTCTTGAGTGTTATGGAGGTTCGACTAAGTTCGAGTACTGATAGATGACTTATTTGATTTATTGTTTGAGGTCTCGAGGGTCTCGAGTGAGTTTCAGATAGGTTTGGGTTGTGTTGTGCTCGTTTTTCTTTTAGTTCGACGTCGTTGCTTGAAGCATAACTGATATCATAGTGAACAAATAAGCTTTGGTTTAAGTTTTGGTTGAAGTATTAGACCCGTATCGTCATTACCAACCCGTAGCAAAAATAATCATCGAATTTGGACATCGTATGAGGATTTTATGGTCATTTTACTAAGGTTGCAATATTTTTCACATTAATTACGAAGTTACCACCGGCGGCGTATTTAAAAATCTGCACTATTTGTAAATATTAAAACCTAAATATCTCCTTCATTATAATGTCAAATTGGGTGATTCAAAAGCCTAACTTCACTAGAATTTCACAAGGAATCCATTGCAGGTATAAAATACGAGTTTTGGAATCATTTGGAACGAGAAACGAGGTAGAATAGCTGGCAGAAAAATATATAAAATAAGGGTTTGTTCATTCGGTCATATTTTGAGTTGGGGAGCTCGGATTTGAGCGATTTTGGAGGAGTTTTTAACCATAGGGATTCGGGTAAGTGTTCTTTACTTGTTTTTGGTTATATTTCATGGACCTATCTTCATTTTTGGTATTTGATTGATGATTTTAACGTGAAATTGAGGGAGTTAGGGCTTGAGTTTTGGAGACTTTTAGGTAAGGATTTTAGGGAACAAATGGAGTTCGATTTAAATAAATTTTATATGGATATACTCGGTAGAGTACGAGGATTTTTTACTGATTTCGAGAGGTGGGCCCGGGGTCAGATTTTGGCCGATTTCGGATTTTTGGCATATTTTATAGTTTTTATTGTGGAATTCGATTCGTTAGACTATGTTGATGGTATTAATCTAATTATGATTAGATTTGAGCGGGTTAGAGCAAGACTCTAAAGGAAAAGTTGTAATTGAGCAGTGGGTGGCGTGTGAATTTCAGGTAAGTGCTGGTTTAACCTTGACTTGAGGGAATAGGAATCCCCAACTTAATTGCTATGTGAATTTGCATGTGTGTGGTGTATAGGTGAGGTGACGAGTATCTATGAACCACCAAATTATATTTTAAGCATGATCCCTTCCCCGTTTCCCATTTATTTGATTCATGACTTAATTATTTTATGCTCATTGATGTTTCTATGACTACTTAGCTTGGTTAACTTGTCGTTAAGTCTTTTTTCCATTATTTTGGAAAGTGTTGGTTGTTTCCTAGGTTTCTTTGTAGTGTATAAAGGTTGAGCGGGCTGACATTGTTTTACAAGATGTTCATATTCCTGTTGGTTTCATTTTGAGATGATATTGGTGAAGTTTATGAGAAAATATAGTTTCTTTTTCATAATTGTTGAGATAAAAATGTTGTGAAAAGGCTTGGCCTGAATTCTAAAATTCTTTATAAACAAAGTGATATGATATGTCTGGTGGGAGCGGATTGCACGCTGCAACAAGGAGTAATAAGGGTGGACAGGTGGGATGGGGTTACACGCTGCAACAAGAGCAATAATGGTGATATATATAGGGAGGAGCAACAAGGGTGGACAGGTGGAAGCGGGTTGCACGCCGCAACAAGGAGCAATAAGGGAGGACACATATATTTTTGCTGATTTTCAAAAAAAAATAAGGATTTGAAAGCTTACTGTATTACTCTATTATTTCTCACATTCTGCACTACTTTTATTTTAAAGTCAAAGATTGGAAATTTGGAAACTTACGTGAGAATTAGTTATATATGAGACCTGGAAAAGGTGACTGAGTTATTTTAATTGTTGCTACTGTTATTGTTTGTTTGTTTTAAAATTTCCTTCTTGCTTTATTTTATATTGTTCACAGGTTATATTGTTAATGCTCCACCGTAACCTCCTCATTACTTCGTCAAGGTTCGGCTCGGCACTTACTCAGTACATGGGGTCGGTTGTACTGATACTACACTCTACACTCTTTTGTGCGGATCCAGGTATCGTCCAGCGTTGAAGACTTTAGTAGCGGTTATTCATCA
This sequence comes from Nicotiana rustica, assembly GCA_005239535.1. Classification (NCBI taxonomy): domain Eukaryota; kingdom Viridiplantae; phylum Streptophyta; class Magnoliopsida; order Solanales; family Solanaceae; genus Nicotiana; species Nicotiana rustica. The sequence goes on along the minus strand of ML501718.1, from coordinate 6,712 downwards.
TTTTGAGACACGAGGTATATCTGCCGGTGTTCGTAGATTCATGGAGTCTTCTCCTAGTTTTATAGAGACTGTTTTATTTAACCCAAAACAGATATATTATTTCTTTCATCCCATTATTTGTAGTATTCTTAGAAGTTCGTGAATTGTGATGCCATACCCTAGGGTACTCTTAGAGTTATTTATATATTTAGTTCATGGATTGGTTTATTTATTCGTTTATTATTTCTTATATATGAAGTTATTAGTTGGAAATCATTAGATTTAATTTATTTTAAATTATCTTATTGTGTTTAATTAAATATCCAAAGGAAAATGGCTAATCGAATTCTAACATTGGCTTTCCTAGAAAGTGTGGTGTTAGGCGCCATCACGATCCCTGAGATTGGGAATCTTGGTCGTGACAAGTTGGTATCAGATCACTAGGTTGCTTAGGTCTCACAATTCACAAACAAGCTTAATAGAGTCTGAAGGATCGGTATGGAGACGTCTGTACTTATCTCTCAGAGGCTATGAAGTTAGGAACAATTTCACTTCTATTCTACTCTATCGTGCGGATTTATTCTACCATTGATGATTGAATATTTCCTCCACTGTGCCAGCCCTAACTTTAATAATCCAATTTATAAAATAGATCAAATAAAGGGGCTCATCAGGCGATATGAATGGAAGTGAAGCAAGAATTTTAGTGCAGTATCTAGAAGAGAGGAGGGCAAAACAAATTCAGGATCAGTAGTCTAGATTAATGCAAACAAAATAAATATGGGAAGGGTAACCAAAGTTAGGGTCAATAATCAAGATTGGTGCATACATAAAAAACGAGACTACTGAATTACTAAAGCTTGGTGTATCAAATTTTCACACAACTGAGGCTATAAATTTGTTCCTTGAAAGACGATTTCCACGGATGAGCTTATAGATTCTAGACACCCCATGCTTTGCATGATCAAATGAGCTAGAGTCCGACTTTCCTGACATGATACCTTGAGCTTTAGACTGAGCATTTAAACTTTGAGAACCACCTTTATTCATGTCTTGTATGAACATAAATGACTTTTGTAGACCATCACCAAGACGTCTCTCAAAGAAGGATGGATACCTAAAAAGGAGTAATTCAACAATTAACATAAACCCATTGTATCCAGAATAACTCTATATTCTAGAAATACAAAGAGCGTACTTCTCATTCATGTTCATCAATAAATGATGAGCCAGCTATGAGTTCACCTCATGAGGATCTATTTCAAGCGCTATCAAAAAGGGAACACAAGTGGATGGACAAGACCTTGACACAATACAACTTCCACAATCTGTTTGAACAAATTCAAAGGTAGATCAGAATAGGAATCTACCAATAATTCGAATTGGTAAAAAGATCTATCTTTAACATTGAGAATAACTGCTCCATGCTTCAGAAAATAGCATTACATAGAATTTCCAAAAACTGAGGATTTATATGGGGAAATGTAACACCAGCAGTGAACAGACCAACTCTTAGACAAAATGCCCTATAAGTGGGAGTGAGTTCAATACATACGAGCGGCTTAACGAATCAGCTATTATAGGAAAAGAAATATGAAAAAATAGGGAATTACCTTAAGAGCAGACTGACGCACTTGTTCATTCACATCCAACGATCTTTCTAAGATTTTAGCCTAATACAATTGACCTATTCCCTCCCAAATATTGGTATCACCAGCCCCTGTCCTCTCACAAATTTTGACAACACGCAAAGCCTCTACAATCGGACAAGAGATGAATCCCCAATGACAGCTATGATTAGGGGAAAAGAAAGAACCAGAGCTCAGTCTAAAGCTCGAACATCAGCACCTATTGTACAGTCTCAAATGGATCTAGACGCAGAGGTTCTAGCTCAGTCGGTACATGTTGGACTAGTCTAGATTCCACAAGGATTCATAACTACTACAGTATTGCATAACAAGGGAATAGCTGAAAGCAATGGGGTTGATTATGTAATTACTAGACCAGTTGTGGCTCTGACTGAAGATGCGAACGTAATGAGAGATCAACTAGTGAATCATGTAGGGGTGCAATGGACCTTGGCATCTTGTTGATTTATATGAGCTATGGAGTTTAACATTGTGTATTATCAAACATTGTGACATGTGACTTCGTGCCAAGTGGGGAAGTCCACCGTCAAGGAGTAGATTGCAGGGTCATATGTTATATCCATTTTGGCTTGGAATGTATAAGGCCTGAGATTTTGTAAGAGATAAAGCTGGGACTTACGATATGTACGCCTCCTTAATAACCCTATACCTCAGTACCAAAGTAGTTATATAGCCAACTTTAACTCTACAAAAGGTCTACTCAGCGTGGAAGTCACGGTTGCTGATTTTGGGGTGCTCCAGAGGGAGTACAGTGGTTGACGAGCCTCTAGACTATATGGTTCGTGCCAAAGAATTATCTGTATAGAGCCTTACCTCTGGGATCATTATGCATCAATAAGGATAAGAGTTACCTTAAAGAGTAACGAAGACCATATGAATAAATGGGATACCTCAGCAATGTTGATTTAGCATAGTAAAAGAAGAAATGGGCTGCCGATATTTGTAGCAAGCCTATGAAGAGGACGACCAGCCAATGCAACACCAACTACTTGACTCAGTTCTCATAAATGTTATTGAAAGAGTTTGTTTCTAGGACTCTCCATAATGCATGGCGCATAGGATTTGAACGGTTGTGTTAGGTCACCATGACGGTGTCAGGACATGCCATCAGGTTTGATAAGTTAGCCCGTCATACTCCTACTTCAGTTCATATAGCTAGAGGGCGAGTCCCCAGACTCATTAAAGGACTCAATTATGATTGTAAAAATTATGTACGACTCAGGGCAAGTTCATACTTCATTTCGACTAGTGGTAGAAATTGCTTAGATTTTAGAATGTGTCCGGGATGAGGAAAAGAGAAAGCTAAGGAAACTAAGAGGTCTCGAGTTCTAAAAGATTAAGTGGATTTTGCTTTGCAACGACAAATTATTTTGGCAGGGGCTCGGGCAAACGACAAACCCAGTCTGTATATCTGATTACTCGGGGTGCTTCAATTAGTTCTTTTAATGCACCACTGCTACGAGTTTCCTACTACGGTTATTCCTAGTTATTTGGTATAAACTCGGTATGAGCAGTCAAATCATTTCACCAGAGCACTCAAGCTACGTGCCTCATTGCAGTTACAACTCAACTTACTGTGAACAACTAATTTTTGACCACACCCAAATTCTATATTATTTTGGTGTAAATATTTCTTTTAGGTATAATCTTAATACTTTAAATTTTTATCTTACTCTTAATAGGTTTTATTTAAGAAAATTAAAAACTACAAAAAATATTCACAATCTTAGAATATAAGATTTGTTCCTATGTTTAACTAGAAGAAATATATACATAAACTTGGTTTCTTCTAATTTAAATGTAAGTTATAGTAGTATTTTTTCTTCGTATAATTTAAATTATAGTGTAAATATTGGATTTTCTTATTTATATAGTTTTCTTTGAATCTAAAAGTAAT
>ML501716.1:23144-63790 GCA_005239535.1 Nicotiana rustica | reverse complement strand
TATATATATTTACTCCATGTTTCTTCCATATATTTTATATACTTATGTATGTTCCTTACATACTCGAAACATTATTCGTACTGACGTCCCTTTTTCCTGGGGACACTGCGTTTCATGCCCGCAAGTCCCGATAGACAGGATGAGAGCCCTCCAAGTAGGCTATCAGCTTAGTAGAAAGTGTTGGTGATAACCATTTATCCGAAGATGCCTCTTTGGTCAGTATGATTAATACATATATTGATTGAAAAAGGGGGACCCTGTCCCGACCTTTATGGTATTATGTATTCTTAGAGGCTAGTAGACAGATGTCATGTATGTGAAAGTTTTTATGGCCTTGTTGGCTTATGTTTAGTAAACGAGTGATCATTTTGGTCTTATAAGACCATATGTGTTATGTATAAGTTGGTATTACATGTTTAATTCTACTTATCCTACGGCATCCTTTCCGTGTCATTTACCTATGGTAGCATGATACGAAAAGATACATTATGTCGGTACTTGGTATAATAAGGCACTAGGTGCCCGTCGTGGCTCGAAATGGTATAGGAAATTGGTATTTTTTGTATGGATGCACTCATATTGGAACGGGTATTCGGATTTTGTAAAATTTATCGTGTTCCGAGGTGCGGGCTCGGGAGTCGACCTTTGGACCAATTTTGTGATTTTGTTAAAGATTGGGATTTTATGATCCACGATAGTTTATTATGAGTTTTATTTGTGCTTTGAAGTTTTTCTGGTTATATTTGAGCCGTCTGTGGGTCTTTTCACCTTAGAAGTTCATTTTAGAGTACCACGTGGTAATCTTTGAGGTAAGTATCTTGCCTAACCTTGTGTGGTAGAAATGCCCCTTAGGATTGAGTCTTCTATGTTTATTGTAGTCCGTGTACGCAAGGTGACGAGTGTGTGCTTAGACTTATTTGTGAAAAGTTGGTCTTTTAAGGTTCTTAGGTCCTTATATTCACCGTGTATGAAGTTTTTCTTGATATGTTTGAGTCCCTATTCGTTAGTTTCACCTCTATATGCTTTAATTATAGATAATTGCTTTAGGATTCACTCTTATTGTGTATTTGACTCTTATTTGACTTAACTGAAGATTTTACCTCTTCCATCGTCATGATATTCTTTCTATAACTGCTTGTCTTTAATTGAAATTATTATTAGCTCATCCTATAATTGTTCAGTCTTAATTGGAGTTATGGTTATCTTCTGCTGCTTATCCTTAATTTAATTTTTGAATATCCTTCGAAATTGCTCAACTTCAAAATGAGTTTAGACAACTTATATGTTAACTGACTTTCCTTTATTTGGAACTATTTGACTCGTGTCGGCTTATTTATTGTTTACTTGAATATTGTGGAATCATTGCTACAATTTTGTTTTCCCTTGTTAAGCTGTTCGCTTTACGCCTAGCATTCTTTACTGTGGTTATTCTTTGTGAATGAGTTCTACCGTTTCTTTGTAATTTAAAGTTCTTGAGTTGATTTACTTGCCGTACTTTGTATTACTGCCATTGTTGATGTGATGTACGAGGTTTCTACTGGCAATAACTATTATCTATGTTGGTTGCGCTGCATATTTACTGTGGGACTACAGAATAGTTTTTTGGGAGATCCCCCAACATATTTACTTTGGGACTACAGAACGATATTCTGGGAGATCCCCTTGTACTGCATATTTACTTTGGGACTACAAAACGGTATTCCGGGAGATCCCCCTACACTGCATATTTACTTTGGGACTACGGAACGGTATTCCAGGAGATCCCCTTGTACTGAATATTTACTTTGGGGCTATGGAATGGTATTCCAGGAGATCCCCCTGTACATCATATTTTCTTTGGGACTATGGAACAGTATTCTAGGAGATTCCCCAACAATACATATTTACTTTGGGACTACGGAACGGTATTCCGGTAGATCGCCCTGCACATATATGTTTGGGAATACGGGACGGTATCCTAGGAGATCCCCTGTTGTTATATCTATGTTTTGAGCTACTAATCTTCTATGCCTACATTCTTCTAAAACATTCTACATGTTGTTCGTTCTTTTCCTTTTACTTATTAACTGTTACGAACTATATTAGGACACTTGCACAAGAATACACGTAGCTAAGCACCCCTTATCGGATTAGAGGTTTTCTTGATATTGCTGAGTATAGACACACACCCTTATTTACTTGACTTCCATGTGAGAATGGCTATTTGGCACATGATTCATCAGTGCAGTTATGAGGAGTGATGAGAGAACAAGATGCCAAGTGTTAGGGTTTAGGTATTCAGACACGTATTGTATGATTATGAAATGAGGTGTCACATGGTGACTCATATTCGAAGGATATTTATTTGAAAAGTGTATATTGTAAAATTATTTATCTTGAAATAACTATGTTTGAAGGATATTTATTTGAAGGAAGTATATTTCAAAAAAATCTTTATTGGGAAGGATTATATTCTAAATACTTCTATTCAGAAACTTACGGGTGAAAGATTATACTTGAAGGTTTTGACTAATTTATTGGAGTTTGCTGGCTAAGGCCTGATGTGAAAACTATCGCAGTCGCTGAGTGACCATTTGTCTTTATTGTATTTGTGATTTCGGATTTGGGTTGTGTTTTTGTTTACTCTTTTGTGTCTTTATTATGGTATTCCGCTGTTACTTGCTGTTTTTCCTTATTGAAGTTGCTATATTGTTATCCATATCGCATAGTCTTTAGATAGTTATCATGTTCTATCATTCATATACTTATGCTTTTTCAGTTTATTAGACCAGTGGGTGTCTTTACTAGTCCTCGGCACTACTTCACCGAGGTTAGTCTTGATACATACTAGGCACCTTTGTGTTGTGCTCATACTACACTTCTGCATGTTTTTGTGCAGATCCAGGTATTGACCGTTAGTAGCTGTGCGAATCCTTATTGAGGAGACTCAAGGTAAACCTGATGCCGCGTTCGCAGGCTTCGAAGTCACCTTCTTATTTTGTATTCAGACTGTTTTTACTCATTTCCAAACATTTGTATTTAGAAGTTGTAGCAAACTCTGTAGAGCTTTTGACTTGTACTTCCGGTTTTGGGAAATTGTAAATTCTATAAAGATTTCTATATAGAGACTGTTAGATTTTCTTTATTATTGTTGTTATTCAGTAAATGTTAGGCTTACCTAGTCCTTAATACTAGGTGCCATCACGACCCAAAAGAGGGGGAGTAGGGTACTGAAAAATTTGTATCAGAGCTCTAGGTTCATAGGTGCTATGATTCATAAGAGATTTTAGTAGAGTCTTGCGGATCGGTATAGAGACGTTTGTACTTATCTTTGAGAGGCTACGGAACTATTAGGACAATTTCACTTCCTTTATTCCTACCGTGCGAGTTCATTGGTCTCGATGTTTGAACTTTTACCATTCCATTATCTCAAGATGGTGAGGGCACGAGCTACAGGTCCTGATGATGTTACACCCGGAGCGGATGTTGCTACGGGAAGAGGCAGAGGCCAACGAGGAATATGTGCAGCAGCTAGAAAACCTACCAAAGAAGCTGTTGAGGATTCTCCAGTAGTTCCAATTGAGGGGCAGGTACCAGAGGCGCCTGCTGTTACCCCCAGACTTCAGGAGACCCTGGCACAGTTTCTGAGCATGGTTGGTACATTGGCTCAGGTGGGGCTGATTCTAGTTGCACCAGCTACTTTACAGACCGAGGGAGGGACTCAAACTCCCGCCACCCATACTCTAGAGAAGCGACTTCACGTTTGTTAGGTTCAGGATGTCATGGTGACATAGCTTGTGGTCCCAGTTCAGCCCATGATCAGGGCAACAACATCTGAAGAGGATCAGCTTAGACTTGCAAGGTTCAAGAAATACGACCCTCCTATACTTAGTGGTTTGGCTTTAGAGAGTGCATAAGGTTTTCTGGAGGAGTGCCATCACATTCTCCGCACTATGGGTATTGTTGAGGCGAGTGGTGTTGCTTTTACTATGTTTCATCTTAAGGGAGCGGCTTATCAGTGGTAGGGGGCGTATGAGTTGGCTAGCTTAGCTGATGTAGCTTCAGTTTCATGGGTTCAGTTTTCAGAGATGTTCCTAAGAGAGTTTGTACCTTAGTCCCTTCGGAATGCATGGCGTGGAGTTTGAGTAGTTGCGCCAGGGCACTATGTGAGTATTAGAGTATGCCGTCAGATTTTGTGATTTGGCCAGACATGCACCTACCTTGGTCACTACAGTTAGAGGGAGAGCCCGTAGATTCATTGAGGGTCTCATGCATGATATTCGGTTCAGCATGGCTCGAGAGTTGGAGTCAGATGTTTTGTTTCAGCAGGTGGTAGGGACCGCTCGACGGCTAGAGGGCATATGGGACCGGGAGCGAGAGGATAGTCGAGGTTAGGAGAGAGAGAGGCGAGGAAGGCGAGGAGGCCTTGTAGGCGCGAGAGATCTATTGGTCCTTACTTTGGAGGCAGGGTACGACATCGTAGAGGTTTTGTGGGTCAACCAGTTCAGTTTGCACTTTTGGATTCATACAGTGTTCCAGGTACTCATGGGCCTTAGGGTACCTGTATTGCACAATTTCTACAGCTACGTCAGCAGAGAGGTTGCTTTGAGTGTGGATATACTAGCCTCATGGTGAGAGATTGTCCCAGAATCCGAATAGATATGTCATGGCGGGGTATTCAGGCGAATTAAGGGCGCCCAAGAGGGGAAGGCCCGACCTGTTGATGTGTTTCATGTACTAGGTTGGAGGCTGTTGCGCCAGATGATGTCATACATGTATGCATTTGATTTGTTACAGAGGGCCAACATTCGTATTTTTGTTTCAGTTCTGCTTATCGGGACGAGTTCCTTTATTGCTCCACTTATGGGTGAGTTTCATGATTAGCACTTTGTTTATGTGTTTGCCTGATGGGAGATTCTATAAGTGGTGACCTGTTTCTATCATTTGTTTTTCTTCATCATTGAGAGTTGTGAGACTACAAGTGAGTCCCTGTTGTTCATTATGGTAGGTTCGGATGCTAAGTTAGTAGAAGATTCAATTGTTATGATCTATATTCGACTTGTGATTTAGTGTTGAGGGTGAGACCATCGCGATTTCATGTGATTTGATATGTTTTAGTCGGGCTGCGTGTCGCGGTTGAGAGTTATACTAGGATGAGATCCTTATGATTTGTTCATGTACTTCGGTTTTTCCTATTTAAATTGATTCATAGTATGGTACTGATAGAGATTTTTTCTTATCGGGCTTGTTTGATATTTCATTTATGTGTTTCTCTTTGCATATTCAGTCATTTTTGATATGTGCTTCTTGAGTTTGAGCTTGCAAGGTGTGGCCGGTGGTGTTAGTTATGACTCATTGATTCAGGTGTATAGTTATGAGGTCTTCGTGGTTCTTGCATCATCGTCATTGTTGTGGAGGTTTGAAATGGTTTCCTATCATATATGAGGCTAATTGCTGGTGCTAGCTTTGATTACGGGCAACTATTGTGATTAGAAGTGTTATTAAGGGCCTGTGTGTGGTGTGTTATGTTGTGTGGTCGTACCTTGTGGTATAGGCATGAGTTGATGCATCTGGTTGAGACTGATAACGGATATGGATTTAGAATCAGGTCTTTTGGAAATGAATAGAAGGTGAGAATTTGGGGTATGAGGCTTATCGGTGTTGGTAGATAGGCTAAATTGCAGTTGAGATGGTGTCGTCAGGCTTATGTAGATTGGGGTGACGTGGGATCACTCGTGGGTGTGTGTTTCAAGTGTGCATTCAGTGAATTGAGGAGTTCGAGGAGAATCTTGACACGTTCGAGGATGAACATTTGTTTAAGAGGGGGAGGATGTAACGACCCAACCGGTAGTTTTGAGAATTTAAGCTTCGTTCGGTGCCGTAAGGTATTGAAAAACTTCATATTATGTGTATCGAGTTGCGTTCATGGTTGAATTCAGTTACTAGATGATTCATAGTCGAATTGGAAGAAGGAATCGAGTTTTGGAAGCTTAAGCAGTCAGGATTTGGTTGGAATGTATCTTTAGTGTAACCATCTTCGGAATGAGTCTTGGATGATGTCAGCAGTTTCGTATGGTGATTTTGGACACAGGCGCACATTCGGATTTGGATTTGGAGGTTTGTAGAGTGATTTGAGGCAAATCGTCGAAATTTGGAAAAGTTGAAGTTTGGAAAATGGAGAAGTTTGACCCACTGTTGACTTTTGTGATATCGGGGCCGGAATGCGATTCCGAGAGTCGGAACAGCTATGTGATTTCATTTGGTACTTGTCTTCAAAATTTGGCATCATTCCGGGTTGAATTGATAGGCTTCGGCACGAGTTTTGGAAGTTGGAAGATTTGAAAGTTCATAAGCTCGGTTTATGGTGTGATTCGTAGTTTCGTCATTGTTTGATGTGATTTGAGACCTCGAGCGGGTCTGTGTTAGGGTATGGAACTTGTTGGTATGCTTGGACGGGGTCCCCAGGTGTGATTCAGACGAGTTTCAGATGGTTTCCATGATTATGAGGAGGTCTGAGTTCTGGTGTAATCGCACATACGGACCTTGGGCACCGGTGCGATGGTCGCAGGTGCAAAATGGGAGACACATCTGCGAGAGGAGCTGGTCTAGGCAGTCTCGTAGATGCAGAGAATTGGTGCGCAAATGTGGCCCCACAAAAGTGGATCCTTGGGGCTAGAAGCGAGAGGGAGCGCAGGTGCGGTTGGTCATGCGCACCTGCGGTTGCGCAGGAGTGGCTAATTTTGGCACAGGTGCGGTCACACTTGGGCACAGAGTTATATTCGAGGATTTTCCATTTTCTCCATATTTTGAGCTTTAGACTTCAGTGTTGGGAGCGTCTTTTTGGGTTTTTCAAGATAATCGCTTAGGTAAGTTTTCTTCACCTAGTTTTAATGTTTTATCTTCATTTCTATCATTAAATTTGTGTTTTCGATTGAGGAAAATGTTGGTTTTTGAAGAAAATTTCTAAAATGAAAAGTCATGATTTGAGGGACGAAATGGTATCGGGAATTGATAAATTTTGTATGGTTGCACTCATATTGGAATATGTATTCAAATTTTGTAATATTTGTCGGGCTCCGAGGTGCGGGCCCGGGGGTCGACTTTTGGACCAATTTTTGCACTTTGTTAAAGATTGAGACTTAATGATCAAGAATAGTTTCTTATGAGTTTTATTTGTGCTTTGAAATTATTTTGGTTAGATTTGAGCAGTCCAGAGGTCTTTTCACCCAAGAAGTTCATTTTAGAGTACCGAGTTGTCGTCTTTGTGGTAAGTATCTTGCCTAACCCTATGTGGGGGAACTACCCCTTAGGATTGAGTCTTCTATGTTGATTGTAGTCATTGTACGTGAGGTGACGACTGTGTGCTTAGACTTATTTGTGAAAAGTTGGTCTTTTAAGGTTCTTAGGTCCTTATATTCACCGTGTATGAAGTTTTTCTTGATATGTTTGAGTCCCTATTCGTTAGTTTCACCTCTATATGCTTTAATTATAGATAATTGCTTTAGGATTCACTCTTATTGTGTATTTGACTCTTATATGACTTAACTGAAGATTTTACCTCTTCCATTGTCATGCTATCCGTTTTATAATTGCTTGTCTTTAATTGAAATTATTATTAGCTCATTGTATAATTGTTCAATCTTAATTGGAGTTATGGTTATCTTCTGTTGCTTATCCTTAATTGAATCGTTGAATATCCTTCGAAATTGCTCAACCCCAAAAGGAGTTTAGACAACTTATATCTTAGTTGACTTGCCTTTATTTGGAACTATTTGACTAGTGTTGGGTTCATTGTTGAATTGAATATTGTGGAATCATTGCTACATTTTTGTTTTCCCTTGTAAAGTTGTTCTCTTTACGCCTAGCGTTCTTTACGGTGGATATTCCTTGTGAATGATTTCTGCCGGTTCTTTGTAATTTAAAGTTCTTGAGTTGATTTTCTCTCTGTACTTTGTATTACTGTCATTGTTGTTGTTGTACTTATTTCCATGATGTACGAGGTTTCTGCCATGCTATAGCTATTATCTCTGTTGGTTGCGCTGCATATTTCTACGTGTTGTCCGTTCTTTTCCTCTTACTTACTAACTGTTACGAACTATATTAGGACACTTGCACATGAATACACGTAGCTAAGCACCCCTTGTTGGATAAGAGGTTTTCTTGATATTACCGAGTGTAGAAACACACCCTTGTTTACTTGAATTCCATGTGAGAATGGCTATTTGGCACATGAGTCGTCACTGCAGTTATGAGGCGTGATGAGGGCACATGAAGCCATGTGTTAGGGTTCAGGTATTGAGACCTGTATTTTATGATTATGAGATGAGGTGTCATAGGGTGACTCATATTCGAAGGATATTTATTTGAAAAGTTTATATTCTAAAAGTATTATCTTGAAAGAACTATGTTTGAAGGATATTTATTTGAAGGAAGTATATTTCCAAAGAAATCCTTATTGGGAAGGATAGTATTCTAAAGAATTCTATTCAAAAACTTATGGGTGAAAGATTTATACTTGAAGGTTTTGACTAATTTATTGAAGTTTGTTGGCTAAGGCCTGATGTGAAAACTATCACAGTTGCTAAGTGACTATTTGTCTTTACGGTATTTGTGATTTCGGATTTGGGTTGTGTTTCCGTTCACTCTTCTGTGTCCTTAGTATGGTGTTCTGCTGTTACTTGCTATTTTTCCTTCCTTATTGCAGTTCCTATTTTTTTATCCATATCACATAGTCTTTAGATAGATATCATGTTCTATCATTGCTATACTTATGTTTGTTTAGTTTATTTGACCAGTGGGTGTCTTGAATTGTAACGACCCGACCGGTTGTTCCCTGAGATTACCCCCATTTCCCCCATTTCTTCTTTATCATATGTTGCTCAACCTATTTATGTTGTGTTGGTTCGGTTGGTTCGGGTTCGGAATGGTTGTGGTGAGAATTGAGACACTTAGTTTCTTAAATTAGCTTAAGAGTTGAAAAAGTCAACTGGGAGTTGACTTATTGGTAAACGACATCGAAATGCGGATTTTATGGCTCGGATAGCTTCGTTAGGTGATTTGGGACTTAGGAGTATCTTCGGAATAAAGTTTTGATGTCCGATATAGAATAAGGCTTGAATTGGCGAAAGTTAGTTTTTGGCGATTTAAGGTCAGCAGTGGAAAATAGGCTATCGGGGCCGAAATCTGATTCCGGAAGTTGGAGCAGGTTCGCACTGTCATTTTGGATATGTGTGCAAATTTTCAGGTCAATCAGATGTGTTTTGGTTGGTTTCGGCATCATTGACGAAATTTAGACGTTGCAAAGTGTATAGGCTTGAATTTGATGTAATTTTGGTGTTTTTGTGTTGTTTTTGGTGTTTCGAAGGCTCGACTAAGTTTTAGTGATGTTATGGGGTGTGTTGGTAGGATTGGTTGATGTCCTCGGGGCCTCGGGTGTATTTTTTTTTTTTAACAAATTATACTACTTGGCTGTGTGCCTAGTAGCTATTTTATTTCTAATAAAGCATGTAACAAATAACGATGTTATCTCACATAGAGTGAGATGTTAAGATCTGGTTACTATTACATATATCCTATTACCAATCTTGGGTCTATTGAGCCCAATTTTGGTATCAACATTGAATCTACCCTTAAAGCGAACAAACTTAAAAATATCCAACTACACCATTGTTTTCCATATACTGTTTGTATATGCGTAGAGTTGTATAACCAACAGCTCATCATGCATGAAATCTGATTAGTGCTCGACCTCAATGGTAGTATACTGAATCTGTGATGTTCTGTAATGCAACAGTGTTCCACGTAAAGCTCTGGTGTTTCTCCTTGCATTTTCTGTTCTTGTTTCCCTTTGTTACGCATTTTTCTTTTCCTGTCCTGCTTGTACAATGTGTCCATCTTGCCGTATGAATCCTATAATCCCAAGAGTCCATAGTCAGAGAACCATATCTGATAGTAGAACCAAGGACAGTGTTACGATACACCATCCTTGATTCCATTTTTGTGTAACCTCCAGTGAGCATGTAATCCTTGGTTGGGGCCTTCATGTGAATGGATTTATCTTGTTCTATCAGGGTATTGCCCTTTTTTGTCTCCTAGAAGTCCATATGTTCCACCCAGTCGATGCCTGTTTGCCTCTATTTTCTTAGAAATTCTCCTTGTGTCTTTTAAAGTCCTTTGCCTAAGAACATATCCTTTAGGTGCTGCTGCAAAGTATTCCTTGTTTATAAATCTCCATGCTACTGAGTTGTTGCATGACTCGAAGGTTTCTCCTTTGGAATGAATGCAGAGCATTAATACCACCAGCAAGAGATCCCTTAGATATGCAACAAACTCAGCTTTTGTACCTGCAAAAAAGCAAACCAAGTTAGTGTGAAAATGGATCACCATGTCCTCCTCTATACTGATTTGAACATGGTGATCTACAGCCTTATTTTCCCTGGACTTCCACTTTGTTCTCCCTTCTCCAGTAATCAGTTTCTTGCAACCTTCACTCTCGGGTATGGGCATTGTGATTTATCATCGTTTAGGATCCTCCTGACCCTCTGAGTCTAACTCCCAGAAGTCATGGCTCTCTATATATCCATTGTCCAAGGCATAGTTAGCAAGATGGTCTGCTAATCTATTTCCCTCTCTGAATACGTGTGACACCCTCAGATTGCATTGTTCCCTTAATCTCCCAATCTCTTCAATCTGACCAGCTATGCTCCAAGGAGGTTTCCATTCTCCTACAATGACCTTTTTTATCAACATAGAATCTGTTTGTAGCCATATTTGTATATGATTCCTTGCATTACATATCCTTAAGGCTTCTACTACTGCTGTGGCTTCTGCTTCATTATTTGAACCTTCCCTTATCTCCCTTCCAATTGCATAGATCAGATCTCCATGGTCATCCCTCAAACAGAATCCAATTGAGCTTCTCCCTGGGTTTCCTCTTCTTGCACCATCTATATTTACCTTTATCAAAAAGAATCCAATTGCCTCGGGTGTATTTCAGATGCTCAATCGGGCACTCTTTGGCCTTAAGAATTCTGTTGTTTTTCTGGTGTTTAGCAGCAGTGAATTCTTCACTGCGATCGCGTGGATTCATCTGCGATCACGTAGAGTAATGAAGTGGGCCAGGAATTTTGTTCTATGCGATCGCGTGGTTAGGATTGCGATCGCATAGGTTGGTCAGGTAAAGCAGTGCGATCACGTGGGCTTTGGTGCGATCACGTAGAGGTTCTGAGGTGAGGTGCGTGTGTGGGGTGGAGAGTTGTTCTATGCGATCACGTGTGTTGGTATGGGATCACATAGAGTGGGATGGTCTATGCATGATGAACGCATCCCTGGGTATGCGATCGCACTGAAGGGGGAATAAGTGTTGGGCATAATGTTTTAAAGCCCATTGTTGCGAAATTTTCACCACTTTCCTCCATTGATAAACGAGTTGAGAACTATTTTAGAGGGTTTGAAGAATAAATCAAAGGGGATCACTTGGAGGTAAGGTTTCCAACTTCATAACTCATTTCTGTATCGTTTTCCAAGAAATTAAACCGGAAGATTGTTGAAATTAAACCCAAAAATTGGGGAAGATAAGTCCATGGAATTTGGAATTTTCTTTTGAGGATTTGAGTGGGAAATTGTGGTCCGATTTTAGTGTTCTTTGTATTTATATAATCGCGGGAGGACGAGGATTCTAGTGATGTAAATTTTATTGAATTTCGAGACGTGTGCCCGGGCCTCGGGTTTGGCCGAATTTCGAGAATTTTCTATAAATTGATAGTTTTCGATTGGGTTGTATCCCTCTAGCGTATATTGATGAAGTTAATTTGGTTTTGGTTAGATTCGGAGCATTCGGGAGCCAATTTGAGGGGCAAGAGCATCGCGGACTAGTATTGTGGCCTGGTAGAGGTATGTAATGGTTATAAATCTTGTCGTGAGGGTATGAAACCCCGGACTTCATATTTCTCACTGTTTTTAGAATGGCGCACATGTCGGATGACGAGTATGTGGCGCACACTAATTTTTGGATTGGACTTGCTCTTCTCCGCGAAAACTATTGAGTTGCGTATTTTACTCTAAATCATATGTTAAATTGTGTTCTAAAGACTATTTATATTTGGGCTATAAGCCATGTTTGGGGCCTCGTGCTGACCTGTTTAGACCCTTTGGGGGCTTTTTACTACTATTTCCTCACTGTTGAGTTATGATTTACACTTAGTCATGTTGTGCTTAACTGATTTCGAAACTCAGCCTTATTTACACTATTTTGAGATATATAATGATGTTTTGGGTTGAGTACCTCATTTTACTGATACACCCGAGGGGCTTTTTAGAGGTTTTGACTGAGTGAGGCCGAGGGCCTGATTGTGAGGATATGATACGCCACGAGGTGGATTGATATTAGCGCTTGGGCTGAAGGAGCCCCTCCGGAGTCTATACACCCCCAGTGAGCGTAGGTACCTACTGAGTACGAGTGCTGAGTGTCGAGTGCCAAGTGATGAGTGATTGGGAGGCATGAGTGACAATGAGGTTGCCCGAGGGGTTGATACTGAGTGGCTGTGAGGTCCTCTGTGATGTCTGCCCGAGGGGCGATTTATGATTCATGTTTTTGCCCGAGGGGCTACTTATGATTTATTTCATTTTTACACTAATTCTTTCGGTTATTCTTATTTCTGAAATTGTTGGAAAAACACATTTTTCAACGGATTTTTCTGAAGTTGATTTTAAGGCATGATTTCATATATCTATGTATATACTGTTGGATAGAAAGGTTGTGCCTATTGTGAACTGATGATATTTATTTTTATGTGTTTCTTCCCGCTTAGACTTGATTTATTCTCATTACTACTGATTTGTCGTACTCACATTACTTCCTGTACCCTTGTGTGCAGATTCAGGTGCAGAACCCTTAGGAACAATATCATTTTATTGAATTTTTTCATGCCATTTTGATGATTCTGGAAATCTAAACTTCTGTTGTTTCCTTCTCTCACAGATGGTGAGGACTCGCGCTAGCGATCAGGATGATCATCCACCAGCTAGACCAGCGAGAGGTTGAGTCTGCGGTCGAGGCTGTGGTAGATGTAGGGGGCCAGCCCGTGCAGCAGCCAAGGCAGTGCCAGTTTACCCCCCTACTTTTCATGGTCATATTCCTGCCACAGATACTCTAGTGGGACAGGCTCAGGCTCAGGCACTGACAGTGCCTATTGTCATTCCAGGACTTCAGGAGACCTTGGCCCAGATCTTGACGGTGTGTGCCACCCTTGCTTAGGCAGTTGCCACTACTTCTCAGACCGGGGGAGGCATCCATACTCCAGTTGCCCGCACACCTGAGTAGGCTACTCAGGGCCAGCAGACAGCGGGGGTGGTTCCAGCCCAGCCGATTGCTCCAGTTCGGGACTTCGTGCTTCTGGCTATGCCATAGGACGAGCAACATAGACTGGAAAGGTTTAGTAGACTACAACCTTCGACATTCAGTGGTGCTGAGGGCGAGGATGCCCAGGGTTTTCTGGATAACTGTTAGAGGATGCTACGTACTGTTGGGATTTTGGTGACCAGTGGGGTCTCATTTGCTACATTTCAGTTTTCTGGTGCTGCTTTCACTTGGTGGGAGTCTTTTGAGAGGCGTTGGCATGTTGGTTCTGCACCCCTCACCTGGCAGTAGTTCTCCACTATCTGTTTGGAGAAGTATGTACCCTAGTCACACATGGAGGAGCAGCGCAGGCTTTTTGAGCAGATGCGTTAGGGAGAGCTAACAGTGACGCAGTACGAAATGCAATTTTTGGAGTTGGCTCGTCATGCTACCAAGTTGGTCCCTACTGATAGGGAGAAGGTTAGGACGTTTGTGGATGGCCTCACTTATCAGCTCCACCTATTTATGACTCGGAAGAGAGTATCAAATTCTACATTGGAGTAGGTTGTTGATATTGCTCGAGATATTGAGTTGGTTCGTTGCCTGGAGCGGGAGGAGAGGAAGGCCAAGAGGCCTCGTGGATTGGGAAGTTCTAGTGGTGCTCCTTCCAGGGGGCAGTTTCAGCATGGTAGAGGTCGTTCATTCAGGCCTCCTCAGTCAGTCCGCCCAACTTATAGTGGTGCATATTTGGGGCATGGTCCCCGTGGTTCTCAGCTACACCGTACTTCATTCGGTGCCCTCCCAGCTCAAAGTGCATCTCGAGCACCACCAGTTTAGATTTCTTCTATGCACGAGTCTTCCAGTGGCCTTTTTGGTGCCAGGGGTTTCTATCAGTCCCCGTCTCCAGCTCTATGGAGTTGTTTTGAGTGTGGAGAGTTTGGTCAAATGTGGGGGAAGTGTCCCCGTCATCCCGGTGGTTCTTCTCAGCAGAGGGGCCAGCCCTCGACTTCAGCTCTAGTTACTTCACCACCTGCCCAAGCAGCCAGGGGTGGTAATTAGTCAGCTAGAGGCCGCCCTAGATGGGGAGGTCGAGCAGGTGGAGGTCAAGCCCGTATGTATGCATTTCCAGCCAGGTCAGATGCTATGGCCTTCGATGCTGTGATTGCATGTATTGCCTCAGTCTGTTGCCGAGATTCTTTAGATTTATTTTACCCTGCTTCTACATATTCATATGTTTCTTCATATTTTGCCCATATTTTGGATATGCCCCGTGAGTCTTTAATTACCTCTGTTTATGTGTCGAATCCGGTGGGCGATACTGTTGTTGTGGACCGTGTGTATCAGTCGTATGTGATATCTATTGGGGGTCTAAAGACCCGAGTAGACCTACTATCACTCAGCATCGTCGATTTTGATGTGATATTAGGCATGGATTGGTTATCTCCGTGTCATGCTGTTCTTGATTTTCACGCTAAGACCGTGACCTTAGCTATGCCGGGATGTCCGAGGTTTGAGTGGAGAGGTTCTTATGAGTATATGTCTAGCAGGATGATTTCCTACTTGAAGGCTCAGCGCATGGTTAATAAGGGGTGTTTATCTTATCTGGATTTTGTGTAGGATGTCAGTGGTGAGACTCTCGCTATTGATTCGGTTGTGGTCCGTGACTTTTTGGACGTGTTCCCTGCAGACCTGCCGGGCATGCCACCTGACAGGGATATTGATTTTGGTATTGACCTGGTGCCAGGCACCCAACCAATTTCTATTCCACCCTATCGTATGGCACCAACGAAGCTAAAGGAATTAAAGAGAAACTTCAGGAACTCCTAGATAAGGGGTTCATTCGGCCTAGTGTTTCACCTTGGGGTATACCGGTGTTGTTCGTAAAGAAGAAGGATGGTTCTATGCCTATGTGTATTGATTATCGGCAGCTGAACATAGTTACGATGAAGAACCGGTATCCCTTGCCTCGTATAGATGATTTATTTGGTCAGTTGTAGGGTGCCAAGGTATTTTCCAAGACCGACTTACGTTCCGGTTATCATCAGTTGAAGATTCGGGGGCCAGACATCCCGTAGACTGCTTTCAAGTCTAGATATAGTCATTATAAGTTCCTGGTTATGTCCTTTGGGCTGACCAATGCCCCAACAACCTTTATGCACCTGATGCGCAGTGTATTCTAGCCTTATCTGGATTCTTCCGTCATCGTGTTTATTGACGATATCTTGGTGTATTCCCGATATCGGGAGGATCATAAGCAACATTTGGGAGTTGTGCTTCAGACCTTGAGACAGAAGAGATTGTATGCAAGATTTTTGAAGTGTGAGTTCTGGCTTGATTCAGTAGCATTCTTGGGGCACGTGGTGTCCAGCGAGGGTATTCAGGTTGATCCGAAGAAGCTAAAAGTTGTGCAGCGTTGGCCTAGACTGAGATTCGCAGTTTTCTTGGTTTGGCAGGGTATTATCGCCATTTCGTAGAGGGATTTTCATCTATTGCTGCACCGATGACCGGACTGACTCAGAAGGGTGCTTAGTTCGGATGGAATGAGGAGTGTGAGGAGAGCTTTCAGAATCTCAAGTCAGCTTTGACTACAGCTCCGGTATTGATTATGCCTACGGGTTCAGGTTCTTATACAGTTTACTGTGAAGCATCGAGAGTTGGCCTTGGAGCGGTTTTGATGCAGGACGTTAGGGTGATTGCCTACGCGTCCAGATAGTTGAAGGTGCACGAGAAGAATTATCCAGTACATGATCTTGAGCTAGAAGCTATTGTTCACGCCTTGAAGATTTGGCGTCATTATTTTTATGGAGAGCATTGTGAGATTTACAATGACCATCGTAGTTTGCAACATCTTCTTAAACAGAAGGATCTGAATTTGCGTCAGAGGAGGTGGTTGGAGCTTCTCAAGGATTATGACTTCACTATCTTATATCATTCGAGGAAGGCCAATGTAGTGGCCGATGCCCCGAGCATAGAGCGGAGAGTTTGGGAGTCTAGCCTACCTTCCAGTAGTAGAGAAACCTTTAGCACTCGATGTTTAGGCTTTAGCGGGTCAGCTGGTGAGATTGGATCTATTGGCGCCTCCGCGGGTATTGGCTTGTGTAGCCTCCAGGTCTTCTCTTTATGATCAGATTATAGCACGCCAGTATGGTGATCCACATTTGCTTGTTCTTCAGGACAGGGATATGGTTATGGGTGATTATAGGGTCATGAGGATGCAGGGTCGGATTTGCTTGCCCAATGTAGATGGGCTTCAAGATTTGATTCTAGCTGAGGCCTATAGTTCGCGGTATTCCATCCACCCGGGTGCTGCGAAGATGTATCAGGATCTGCGACAACATTATTTGTGGAGGCGGATGAAGAGAGATATTTTTGAGTTTGTGGCTCGGTGTCTCAACTGTCAGCAGGTCAAGTATGAGCACCAGAGACCAGGTGGACTACTTCAGAGATTTGATATTTGGGAGTGGAAGTGGGAGCAGATCACCATGGACTTCGTAGTTGGGCTCCCACGGACTTCGAGGAGGTTTGATGCTAATTGAGTTGTTGTGGATCGGCTGACCAAGTCCACACACTTCATTCCTGTTGGTACTACTTACTCTTCGGAGCGGTTAGGTGAGATTTATATCAGCGAGATTGTCCGATTGCATGGGGTTCCAGTTCTTATCATTTCTGACAGAGGTAATTAATTAACATCTCAGGTTTGGGGAGCCGTAAAGAGAGAGTTGGGTACTCAGGCCGAGTTGAGCACAACATTTCATCCTCAAACCGACAGGCAGTCGGAGCGTACTATTCAGATTTCGGAGGATATGTTGCGTGCCTGTGTCATTAATTTTGGGGGTTCATGGGACCAGATTCTGCCACTCGCGCAGTTTGCATATAATACTAGCTATTAGTCAAGTATCGAGATGGCTCCGTATCAAGCTTGATATGGTAGGAGGTGCAGATCTCTGATTGGTTGGTTTGAGCCGGGTGAGGCTAGGCTATTGGGCACAGAACTAGTTCAGGATGCGTTGGGTAAGGCGAAGTTGATTCAGGAGCGGCTTCTCACGGCGCAGTCTAGGCAGAAGAGCTGTGCGGACCGGAAGGTCCGGGATGTGTCTTTCAGGGTTGGGGATAAGTTTTTGCTAAAGGTGTCACCCATGGAGAGTGTTATGCGGTTCGGGAAGAGGGGAAAGCTGAGTCCTAGGTTCATTGGGCCATTTGAGGTGCTTCAGAGGATTCGGGAGGTGGATTATAGGCTTACCTTGCCTCCCAGCTTGTAAAGTATTCATTCGGTGTTCCATGTTTCGATGCTCCGGAAGTATGTTGGTGACCCGTTTCATGTTTTAGACATCAACATGGTTCAACTCGAGGGTTATATGTCATATGAGGTAGAGCCAGTGGCTATTTTGGGTCGTCAAGTCAGAAAGTTGAGGTCTAAGGATATAGCTTCAGTCAAGGTTCAGTTGAGGGGACAGTCGGTGGAGGATGCCACCTGGAAGGCCGAGCGGGAGATGCGAAGTAGATATCCTCACTTATTCGAGACTCCAGGTATATTTCTAGACCCCTTCAAGGACGAACATTTGTTTAAGAAGGGGAAGATGTAACGACCCACCCGGTCGTTCCGTGAGATTAGCCCCATTTCGGCTTTATCATATGTTGCTCATCCTATTTATGTTTTGTTGGGTCCGTTGGTTCAGGTTCAGAATTGTCGTGGTGAGAATTGAGAAACTTAGTCTCTTAAATTAGTTTAATAGTTGAGAAAGTCAACTGGATGTTGACTTATTTGTAAACGACATCGGAATGTGGATTTTATGGCTCGGATAGCTTTGTTAGGTGATTTGGGAAATATGAGTGTGTTCGGAATGAAGTTTTGATGTCCGGTGTAGAATTAGGCTTGAATTGGCGAAAGTTAGTTTTTGGCAATTTCTAGTCAGCAGTGGAAAATAGGCTATCGGGGTCGAAATGGGATTCCGGAAGTTGGAGCTGGTTCGTAATGTCATTTTGGATGCGTGTGCAAATTTTCAGGTCAATCGGATGTGTTTTGGTTGGTTTCGGCATCATTGGCAAAATTTAGAAGTTTCAAAGTTGATAGCCTTTAATTTGATGTAATTTTTGTGTTTTCGTGTTGTTTTTGTAAGTTTTGTAGGATTGGTTGAGGTATCGGGGGCCTCAGGTGTGTTTCGGATGCTCAATCGGGCACTTTTTGGCCTTAAGAAGTCTGCTATTTTTCTGGTGTTTAGCAACTGTGATTTCTTCACTGCGATCGCATGGATTCATCCGCGATTGCGTAGAATAATTGAGTGGGGCAGGCATTTTATTCTATGTGATCACGTGGTTAGGATTGCGATCACATAGGTTGGTCAGGTAAATCAGTGCGATCGCGTGAGCTTTGGTGCGATATCTTAGAGGTTCTGAGGCACGTGTGTGGGATGGAGAGTTGTTCTATGCAATCCCGTGTGTTGGTATGCGTTTGCATAGGTGGGTTGGTCTGTGCATCACGAACGCATCCCTGGGTATGCGATCGCACTGAAGGGGGCATAAGTGTTGGGCATAATGTTTTAAAGCCCATTGTTGCGAAATTTTCACCACTTTCCTCCATTGATAAACGAGTTGAGAGCTATTTGAGAGGGTTTGAAGAAGAAATGAAAGGGGCTCACTTGGAGGTAAGGTTTTCAAATTCATAACTCGTTTCTATATCGTTTTCTAAGCAATTAAACCGGATAATTATTGAAATTAAACCCAAAAATTGGGGAAGATAAGTGCATGGAATTTAGAATTTCTTTTGAGGATTTGAGTGGACAATTGTAGTCCGATTTTAGTGTTCTTGGTATGTATAGAATCATGGGTGGAAGAGAATTCTAGTAATGTAAGTCTTATTGAATTTCGAGACGTAAGCCCGGGGCTCGGGTTTGGCTGAATTTCGAGAGTTTTGTATAAATTCATTGTTTTCGATTAGGTTGTGTTCCTTTAGTGTATATTGATGATGTTAATCTGGTTTGGTTAGATTCGGAGAAATTGGGAGCCAATTTGAGGGGCAAGAGAATCACAGACTGGTATTGTGGCCCGGTAGAGGTAAGTAATGGTTATAAATTTTGTCATGAGGGTATGAAACCCCATACTTCATATTTCTCATTGTTTTTAGAATGGTGCACATGTCGAATAAAGAGTATGTAGTGCGCACTAATTTTGGATTGGACTTGGTCCTCTCCGCGGCAACTATTGAGTTGTGTATTTTACTCTAAATCATATGTTAAGTTGTGTTCTAAAGACTATTGCTATATTTGGGCTATAAGCCATGTTTGGGGCCTCGTGCCGACCTGTTTAGACCCCTTGGGGGCTTTTTATTGCTATTTCCTCACTAATGATTTATGATTTACACTCAGTAATATTGTGCTTAACTGTTTTCGAAACTCAACCTTATTTGCACTATTTTGAGATATAAAATGATGTTTTAGGTCGGGTACCCCCTTTTACTGATACGCCCTAGGGGCTTTTGAGAGGTTCTGACTGAGTGAGGTCGAGGGCCTGATTGTGAGGATATGATACGCCATGAAGAGGCTTATATTAGAGCTTGGGCTTAAGGAGCCCCTCTGAAGTCTGTACACACCCCTAGTGAGCGCATGTACCTACTGAGTACGAGTTCCGAGTGCCAAGTGCCGAGTGATGAGTGATTGGGAGGCATGAGTGACAATGAGGTTGCCCGACGGGATGGTACTGAGTGGCTGTGAGGTGCTTAGTGATGTTCTGCCCGAGGGGTGATTTATGATTCATGTTTCTTCCCTAGGGGATACTTATGATTTATTTCATTTTTACACTAAATCTTTCGGTTATTATTATTTCTGAAATTGTTGGAAAAACACATTTTCCAAAGGATTTTTCTGAATTTTGTTTTAAGGCATGATGATTTCATATATCTATGTATGTGCTGTTGGAAAGAAAGGTTGTTCCTATTGTGAACTGATGATATTTATTTTCATTTGTTTCTTGATGCTTAGACTTGATTTATTCTTATTACTACTGAATTGGCGTACTCACATTACTCCCTACGCCCCTGTGTGCAGATTCACGTGCAGATACCGAGCGTTATCCATCTATTCCGTGCGGAGCCGGAGTTCGGGATATAGAGGTTGTTGTTCAGCGTCACAGCATCTCTGTTTTTCCCATCTTTTGTTGTGTCTAGTTATTCGATTGGAGATTTTGTATTATAATAGTAGACTTGTTGGTATATTCCTTAGATGCTCATGACATGTTGACTCCGGGTCTTGGGGATGGTTTTTTTGGATTGCTTAACTGTTTATTTTGCTTAATAGATTCAGTAATTATATAGGTTTATTAAATGTTGAAAATGGTTGGGATTTTAGAAAGAAACTTTAATTATGTCATTGCTGGCTAGCCTAGTCCCACGATAGGCACCATCATGACCGGTTTGGGATTTGGGGTCGTGACATGACTAGTTCGCGTCACTACTTCACCGAGGTTAGTCTTGATACTTTCTGGGCACCGTTGTGGTGTGGTCGTACTACATTTGCACATTTTTGTGCAGATCCAAGTATTGATCGTTAGTAGAGGTGCAGATACTTACTGAGGAGACTCAAAGTAAACTTGATGCCGCGTTCGCAGGCTTCAGAGTCACCTTCTTATTTTGTATTCAAACTGTTTTTAGTCATTTCCAAACATTTGTATTTAGAAGTTGTAGCAAACTCTGTAGAGCTTTTGACTTGTACTTCCGGTTTTGGGAAATTGTAAATTCTATAAAGATTTCTATATAGAGACTGTTAGATTTTATTTATTGTTGTTGTTATTCAGTAAATGTTAGGCTACCTAGTCCCTAACACTAGGTTCCATCACGATACCCAACAGAGGGGGAATTGGGTCGTGACACTAAGACCTTTACACTTTTTCCAAAAAGTCTACAACAGTCAATCCGGGGCCCGTCCGGTCAAAACCCGAGTCAAATGGTAGATTTCAACTACCCATGACCCCCATGAGTTCATATATGTGATTTGTTTAAAAATTCAAGTCTAAATCGACTCTTAAAACTCAATTTCTTATTTTTTTCCAAAACTTGACAAAGTATCAAAAATTTTCACTTTGATTGACATGAATTTGATGTTAAAATCTAGGAATAGTTGATGGAATATGATTAGAAATGGATTAGAATCACTCATCCAAAGTTTATAGATGAAATTCCCTCTTCAAAGTCGCCTCCTACCGAGCCTAGGGTTCCAAAATATGAAAATGAGGCTAAAATCCCGTCCATGTCCAGCTGCAGATGTCCCAAATGTGACCTGAGGTTCACAAATGCAACAACAACAACCCAGTAAAATCCCATAAGTGGGGTCTGCGGAGGGTAGAGTATACGCAGACCTTACCCTTACCCCAAGGGGTAGAGAGGCTATTTCTGATAGAGTTTCAGCTCAAGCAGGCGAAAAAGACTACATCAGTATCAACAAGATAAAGCATAAAAATAATAATAGTGTCAAATGTACCAGAAAATAGATGAAAAACAATAACAGTAGCACATAAGAAAGGCTCGGTACTATGAAAAGTGAAAGAGAAGTGTGGACATAACAATAACCACTAATACTATAGGACACAACCCTGTCAGACTAGCCTCTCACCCGGTGCAGTGCAGCAAAGAGCTCCGCTACCCTCTATCCTACAACCCTAATGCTAGACTTCCACACTTTCCTTTCAAGGGCCATGTCCTCAGAAATCTGAAGCCTCACCATGTCCTTCCTAATGACCTCTTCCTAATACTTCTTGGTCTTCCCTCTACCACTTCTTATACTTGTCAAATCCAACAACTAACATCTACTTACTGGGGTGTTTGGACTTCTCCTCTGGACGTCCCGAACCATTTGAGCTTAGATTCCCGCATCTTGTCATCCATCAGGGCCACACCCACCTTCTCTCAAATATTTTCATTCCTAATCTTATCCATCCTAGTGTGCCCACACATCCACTTTAAAATCCTCATTTCTGTCACTTTCATCCTCTGGATATGCGAGTTCTTAACCGGCCAACACTCTGCCCCATACAACATGGGTTGTCTAACCACCGCTCTATAGTATTTACCTTTCAACCTTAGTGACACCTTCTTGTCACATAGGACTCATGATTCTAAACTCCACTTCATCCACCCCACCCCTATACGGTGGATAACATTTTCGTCAATCTCCTCATTCCCCTGTATAACCGACCAAGGTACTTGAAACGAGTTCTCTTTGGGATGACCTGTGATTCAAGAAGCACGTCCACGCCCACTTCCCTTGACTCGACGCTGAACATGAAATCTAGGTATTCTGTCTTAGTTCTGCTAAACTTGAAACCTTTAAACTCAAGGTCCTATCTCCAAACCTCCAGCCTCTCGTTCACGCCGCCTCGCGCCTCATCAACCAGAGCTATGTCGTCAGCAAATAACATAAACCATGGCACCTCTCCTTGAATATGGTGCGTCAGGCGTCCATCACCAGGGAAAATAAAAATGGGCTAAGCATAGATCATTGGTGCATCCCCATAACAACCGAAAATTGCTCCGAGTCGCCTCCCACCATCCTAACCCAGGTCTTAGCTCCCTCATACGTGTCTTTAATCGCCCTAATGTAAGCAACCGACATGCCTTTCGCCTCCAGGAATCTCCAAATAACCTCCCTAGGTACCTTGTCATACGCTTTCTCCAGTTCAATAAACACCATATCCATATCCTTCTTCCTATCCCTGTAATGTTCCACCAATATCCTAATAAGGTGGATAGCCTCCATAGTCGAATGACCCAGCATGAACCCGAACTGGTTATCAGATTGAGGTTAACAAATGCAAAACCTGCAAAAACAAAATATCCATCACAAATGCGAGGAACCTCACACATCGGCTGTCATCGCAATTGTGATGATTTGTATGAAAATTCTATCCGCAAAAGCGATCAGTGATCGCAAATGCGACCAATACCCAAGCCAGGCCATTATCGCAAATGCAATTTGGAGCTCGCAAATGCGGACTCTTCAGGACACTATGCTCTTTGCAACTACGATCATGAAGCTCGCAAATGCGCCTGTCGTAAATGCGAGATTTGAGCACCATCAAAAATTCAAACTGCTATGAACTTTCTGAAACACATCTGAAACTCACCCCAGGCCTCTAGGCTCCAAACCAAACATCCACACAAGTCTAAAAATATCATACAAACTCGCTCGCAAGATCAAAATACCAAAAGAACACGTAGAACTACGAATCAGATATCAACATGTACAAAATTTTCAAAGAAAATGAAGAACATGCAGATTTACAACCAAAAGTCCGAATCACGTCAAATTAACTCTGTTTTGCACCCAAATTTTCATACAAGTCATAAATGGTGAAATGAACCTATTCCATGTTCTTGAACAAAAATTCGAACCCGGTAGCAACATAGTCAAACTACAGTCAAACTTGGGAATTCCTTAAACCTTCAAATTACTAGCTATCAACAAACCATGTTAAATCAAGTTAGGGGCTTCCGAATTCGATTATGTGCATACGCGCATGTCTCAAATCATGATATGGACCCACCGAGAGCATTAGAACACTTACCCAGGTCCATTTATACAAAATGTTGACCGTAGTTAACTCGAATTATTTTTAAGGTTAAAATTTATATTTTCATAAATTTTTCACATAAAAACTTTCCAGAACAAGATACGGACTGTGCGTGAAAATTGAGAAACATTAAACGGAGCTAGTCGAGGTGTCAAAACACAAGAATAAAGTCTAAAACTCTAAATGACTTATCGGGTCATCATAAAGAATATCAACAACAAAAATGAATGTAAAATATCCAACAGGGAATATGTTTGAACCATAACAATTTCGCCTCAACATGATAATGGCCTTCACAACCTCAACAACAACAACTCAACAATGAGATAATGTGTAACCACAATATTAAATAAGAATGAATCACAATGGAAGAGATAACTTATAAAAATGACTTCAAATAATGGAAATCAACAAGGAAAGAGATAACATGAACAATCAAGTAATGATAATCAAGAAAGGGGATAACACGAACAATAACTTCAAATAATGATAATTAACAATGAAGAGATAACATGTAACAATAAAAGAGGCATCAAGTTCAACTAAGGCATGAGAGCAATTTATCAAGTAGGATATAGAACTAGTTTCAAACAAGTCAATTAGGGCTTTTCTGAATAGACTAACACAAACAATAATAGATTAACTATGATGATTTAGAACATGATATGATATTTCAACTAAAGCATGGAAAATAGTCCAACTAGCCTAACCAGTTAAATACTACGTACAACCGGGGTATCCACTCGTCACCTTATGTACACAACTTTCACATAGCACAAATGAATCACTCAAAACCAATCCTAAGGGGTAGTTATCCCAGACAAAGTTAGGCAAGATACTTACCTCAACAAGGACAACTCAACCCTACGAAATAACTTTTCCCCTGAAATTCACCTCCACGACGCTTAAATCTAACAAAAAATGACTTAATAATATCAAACAATGCAAGAGAAATAAATTACAATAAATAAAGCTATGATCTTTATATTATCGCAAAAATTGAACAAAAGTCAACATTGGGCTTGCCTTGGATTCCGAATCCAAGTTCACCCAAGCAAATCCCGAACCAATACAATCTCACACAAGCGAAAACCGACTCAATTGGAGTCTGATAGCTCAACCAATTCACCAAAATATCACTCTTGGGTGTTCATAACCCAAGAGTCCAACCCACACTAGTTGGGTCCCACATCTCCCGAAATACTCCCCTAAAACTCGCCATATTCGAGTACAATATTCCCCTAATACAGGAGAACAAAACCTCCAAAAGGAATCGGTAAATAAACGCATGTAACTCTTTTTAATTTTTTAGAATTTAGGAAATAACCCTAGGTCTTGTTTTGAAGAATTAAATTGGGTTTCAATTAAAATCATGGTTGAAAGCTTAAACCAAGGGAACGAATCAAAGGCAAATACTTAGGTTATGTTTTAGACCTCACCCAATGGAAGAAACTTGAAGAACATCCTTGAATTCCCCCAATCCGCAACTTTCACGATGAGAAAAAACTCCAACAACATTTATAGACAAAAACTCCCACTTGTTATGCCTCATTGCTTGTGTCAAACGATCCTGAAACTCACTTTGATTCTTCAATGGATTCCTCGCGAAAGTCCAATCAAGTTAGGCTTTCTAATCACTCTTTTTGACCTTATAATGAAGGAGATATGTTGGTTTCAATATTTGGAAATAGTGCGGGTTTTTTAAATACTAATTCAGTGGCAATTTCATAATTAATTAGAAAAATTTGATAACCAAATTCTTAGTAAAATGACCATAAATTCCTCATAAAATGTCGAAACATGCTGATTTCAGTTACTATGGTTCCAAAATTACGATATGGATATAGTGGTATAGTTGAAACACGGATTAAAGGTTGTTTTCTCAATATGGTAACCTTTATGCTCAAATCGACGTGGAAATAAAAAACAATCACCATACAACCCAAACTTATCAAAAATTCATCGGAATTTAACCAAACTTTGTGAACATGTCCAAAATAATCATACAGACTTATTATAATAATTAAAATCCATTCAGAGTTCGTTTACCCAAAAGTCAAACCTTGGTCAACCCTTCCAACTTAAAGCTTCTAAAACGAGAATCATTCTTCCAAATCAATCCTTAACCGCTCGAAAATCAAAACCTACCATGCACACAAGTCATAATACATAATATGAAGCTAATCAAATTCTCAAACCACCGAATGGAACATTAAATCTCAAAATGACCGGCCAGTTCGTTACAGATATCATCAAGGTCAAATCCCGATCAAACTTATGAACATTCTAAACTTTCAAATTGCCAACTTTCCCCAAATATTGCTGAGACCTTATAGAAGAATCAAAATGTAAATCCGCGAATATACACAAGTCCAAAATAGCAATCCACAAATAACGGAACAGTCAAAAGTTTGATACAGGGTCAAATACACAAAAGTCAAACTTGGTAAACTTTTCAAACTTTAAACTTCCTAGTTGAGAATCATTCTTCCAGTTCAATCCCGAATCACCTAAAAATAATTACCGACAATTCACACAAGTCATAATACATCATATGAAGATATTTAAGACTTCAAATAGCTGAACGAAATGTAAATGCTCAAAACGACAAGCTGGATCGTTACACTCTACATCTATTCTTGGGCCTGCTCCTTATTATATTTTCCCCTCTTCCCCCATACATGTTCCTATTTAGTGCCAACTTTGTTTTCAACATAATCATTCTGCTCGTGGATGTTCATCTCTTAGTTCCAAAGCGTTTATTTCTGACCTCCAGTAAACTTCAACTCATTCTTGTGGAATGTGTAGTGATGCACAATGTTTTGTTGATACTGGGGCATCGTCACGCCTGACCCCTAATCCTTGTAATATATCCTCAGTTCTTCCTTACAATGGAAGCGATTGAGTTGCTATAGGCAATGGTACATAACTTCCCATTTCCTACGCTGGTCATGGTACTATCTCTACTCCTTATAATACTGTTTATCTTAAAGATGCTCTTACTGTTCCTGATCTCTCAAGTAATTAGCCTAGTGTTCATAAATTTACTTTAGATAATAACTGCTCCATTGAGGTTGACCGTTTTGGTTTCTCTGTTAAGGACTTCACGTTGAAACGAATTATTCTACGATGCAATAGCCAAAGACCTCTTTATCCCATGTCTTCCATGGATCATGTGGTTTATCAAGCTTTTTCAGCAGTGCGTTGCTCTCAGAATATTTGGCATCAACCGCCATTTAAGCTTTGCCATTGTTGCTAGATTAGTGTAACAACCCAACCTGTCGTTTTGAGTATTATAGTCCCATTATCCCATTTATTGCTTTTTCTATTCTCATTTGTTTATATGTGACTTGTCGGGGTGGTTTGTTAATGTTTTAGAAAAGATTGGGATCCCAAGGTTATAAGCCTAAGTTGACAGAGTTAATCAAATGTTGATTTATGTGTTAATGATGCCGGAATGGAGTATTAAGGGTTCCAATAGCTCTGTTGGTGATTTTGGACTTAGAAGTGTGTCTTGATATTGATTTGGAGGTCCATAAATAATTTTTGGCTTGAATTGGCGAAAGTAGGAAAAGTTAAAGTTTGGAGAGTGGAGAAGTTTCACTGAGAGTTGACTTTGTTGTTAGTGGGCTCAGATTTTTGTTTCAGAATTTAGAATATGTCCTTGTGTCATTTATGATTTGTGTTCAAAATTTGAGGTCAATCAGA
The DNA here is from genome assembly GCA_005239535.1 of Nicotiana rustica. NCBI lineage: Eukaryota > Viridiplantae > Streptophyta > Magnoliopsida > Solanales > Solanaceae > Nicotiana > Nicotiana rustica. The sequence continues at coordinate 36,210 of ML501716.1, read as the reverse complement.
GTTGGTTTGACAAATTTCGGTATCGATTGTAGAAGTTGGAAATCCATTAGTTTCATTAGGTTTGAATTGGGGTGCGATTCATATTTTTGATGTTGTTTGACGTGATTTGAGGCATCAGCTAAGTTTGTATCATGTGGATTCTATATGTCTGGTGTCATCGCACCCACAGAAGGATTGGCCATAGGTACGGAGTCACAAAAACGGCCAAGTGCGAGAAAGGAGAAGGTTCGCGCCCCCTTTTTCCTCTCCATTCGGATTAGTCAGGGTTTTTGACATTACTGGGACAAAACATTTCTATTTAGGAAAAGGGATATAAGGGATTTGAAGAGTCTCCACCTAATGAATTAAGGTGCGTTAGGGCACCTACTTACGGGTCATCTATAACATTAATTGTATAACCAAAGATTGGGTAAGGGCTTGAAGTTACTTCAAAGGGAAGGTGTTAGGCACCCCTCGAAGTCCACAATTGTGGGTCCCAGCCAAACTTACTTTGTGAATTAATCAAGTGCAAATAAGCAGTCTGAGCACACATATGTAAACAAGTAAAGGTTTTAACAGATTAGCAGTCTAAGCACACATATGTAAATGGGTGAAAGGGGTCCTAAGTTATTTATCCTATAGGATCATATCTATGCAATGCCCGGTAATCACTACTCAAAGAGGGGTTACATGTTTTAGTAGCGCACAGGTCTATCATATCCTTTTTCTACCCATTATCCCACCCCTTAGTGGTTATTAAGCGATTTTTGTATTTCACGGACTGTATGCGTGCTGTTACCCGTCCCTTCCTTGTGGTCCTGGAGGAGTTTGGGACCTCTAAATCTGGGGAGTTCTAGCAAGCCCTAAGGTATTTAAAAGGGAAAAATCTAAGCGACAAGCAAATAATAGGTAGGACCAGCAAATAAGTGAAAGAGGCAGTTGAAAGGATCATGTTTGCCTCCACATGTATATAGCAAATAAGCAGCACGTCTCAAACATAGATTCAAGCAGTTTTTAGAAAAATCTTAGGACAGGATGTCTAGGTGAACACTAATACACAGAATAGAAACACTGTTTCACAAACTCAATGGCAGGGTCCTAATCAGTCTACCTACTGATTTTAATCCTGTAAGACTCAAACAGTTTAACACAATCAAAACGCAGCTTCTAGTTTATATGAGATTAATTACCTAAGGCTTGCGTAGGCGTGGGACTGTACGCAATCACAATTACAAGAATTATTAAACAATTTAGAAGTTGTTTAACCTACAAACATGATGTTCTAGGTGACACAATTTTTTTTAAAAAAAGGGGGATTTATACGAGTTATATTCAGAAAACATACATCTATATGCGACACTGTTTTTATGCCTTTTCAGGGTCAGTTACTCATTTTAATCGAAATAGACGTGTTCATACAAATGCAAATAGAGTTCCTAGAACATGATATCTAAGTGCATACAGGAATGCTAGTTTTATTAAGACAAGGCTATTAGCCTAATACCATACACTACCCTCCCTTTTCATTAGTCACCCCAATATCTGTTTACAAGTAATTATTACAGACCAATCGATGAATGAATTACATAAATGAAAAGTAAACCTAACTATAGGGAGACTGCGGTAGGCCCAAAGCACATCTGATAAGGCTAGGCCTTCGATAGTCTCAAATGCCAAGGATTTCATAAACAATTTCATGTCCGGGTGTGTTAGAGTTCCCTAAGGACCTTAAGGATCTCGGGCAGTGCTCACACCTAGACAGGGATTGAGTAAGTGCAGTGTGGAAGGGCCAACCCAAGCGTGTTCCAGATTTCAGAGGAATCTCAAGAGGATCCCAAGGCAGTACACATACTGGAGGGGCAGAACCTAGGGACTTAGGAGTAAAGTGAGACGCTTGAAATAGTTTTGAAAGGGTTTTGACAAGAAAACAATACTGAAATGATTCAATAAATTAAGAAGTTTTCTGAAAATAAGGATTGATTTAATATTAAATAGCTGGAGAACAATATGAAAATACTTTTGAAAATCAACTAAACAGCCTAGTTGGTTGTAGAACAAACAGGATCCAGCATCACTCAAACAACAGTCTTTCACACATGGGTTATGGGAATTGGGGACACATAAAACACATCAGAGTGTATAGTGAAGCATAGAACAACAGGGTGCACAGAAACTTTCCTGGAACTTTATAGGACTAACAAGTTGATAGGAAATAGGTGGTAGAGGCATAACACAGCCATGTAGAAAGACATATTAACACTGGACAAGTTAGAACACATAGCCAGAGTTACTTTGTAATGCTAGACAACTTAGCAAAGTAGATCAAGCAAGAACATAAATGAACAGACTAGGCAAGCATCACAAATGTTCCTAATTCAAACATGCTGACATACATAACAAGCAGATTGACACATGCGGATAACGCATTTACCGAAATTAGACATACTAATCACCGATTAATCAGAACAAGATTTAGCCATGCTTAGGTGAAACAACAATTAGGCAGTGTAGTTTAGACATACTAGTTGTATATTGAACAACAGGATAGCAAGCAGAAACAAGACTGAAAATCAATGAACTAAAGCAATAACAGAACACATAGAACTTGGACTTTGAAATTGAATTAGGACATACCAGTTAGGGAGAGAAAACACATAGTATAGAGCATAAGTTGTGAAATAGCCTGCCTTGGCTTATAGCCAGCTAGAGCAGTGGAAGATGCAAGTAATAAGGAAGAACAGATAGAGCTTTCAAGTGTAAGAGAGTTCTTTGAACTAGTGTTCATGTAGAAGTGAGAATAGATGAGAGTATATATAGCAGTTGAGAGCTACACATAATAAGGTAAAGAATAAATTATATAGCAATTAGGAAAATTTATAGATTCAGTCATACATAAAATCAGCCAAGTCTCCCATAATCAAGGGGTAATCAATCAACAGTCAAGAGAAGGACAATATTTAAGGAAAGAAATCAAATAAATTTAGGTACATAGTAGGTAATTAGGGGTAAATAAACCAGAGTTTAATTAAGGAAACAATTAGTAAGAATCACCAAGTATCACAGTTAGTCAGAAATAAGGCAAGAAATAATTAAAAGTTGTAAAAATAGGGAAGTAATCGAGAAATCAGCACATAGGTATCAGTATAGCAAGTCAGTGAATCAAGGACTCACAAAATAATACTAATTTAAGGAAAATAATATAGGTTTTCCATGAATAACAGATAAGCTAAGTATAAACACATAGAATTAGTCAAGAGTTTAATCAGGAACCCTAATAGAAGCACATTAGGATAAAATCACAAGACATTCAAATTAAACGAAGGAGAGATCATGTGAATCAAAGCACAAAACAGAGTCATGTATCAAATAACATGGACAAGATAAGAATCCAAACAAAATACCAAAAATTAGGGGTTTTAGCATAAACTATTTAGGGTTGAGGTAAACTCAACATAATCAGTCGAAAACACATAAGAACAGGAGATTAAACACTTAAAGTCAGAAAACATTTTGAAGAAGATGATTTTCAGGAATCCGTAGTTTAGGAAAATGAAAAGCCACTCGAAATTAAAAGATTTTCGTAAAACATCATGTGAAATAAGTTCAACCCATCTCAGATCTGTACAGATCTGAGAAGTTCAAAGGACGAAATTAGGGTTTTTACAAAATAACATAGAGATGAAGATATAGGCTTAGAAACCCATAGGCTTAAGGAAAAAATAAGAAGATCTTACTAGAAATCGAACCAGAGTAGCCTGAGACTGGCATGAAAGAACTAAAGTCATAAGTGGACTGACCCTGTCCCTTGAGGACCTTAGAGACGGCAATACCCAGTGTAAGAGAGACCCTTGGAGGTGTGAGGGTGATGAGAAACCACCATGGATGGCAGTGGAGAGTAACGGCGAGGGGGAGGAATTAGGGTTCGACTTAGAGAGCATTTGAGAGGAGGGGAGGTGAGTAACGGCTGGGTGAGAAGAGGAAAATGAGAGGTCTTGGGGGGGGGGGAGGTAGTCTTTAGGTTTAATTATGGCATGAGTAATTTGGGTCGTTGATAAAAATGATCAACGACTAGGATTAAATAAGACCTAGGTCGGGTTAGGTAAGAGGTTTGGGCTTGGGTTTATTGGGCTGATTCATAAGTGTACTTGGGCTAGCTAATTAGGCTAAAATTTAAATATATAATGGCTATTTGTTAAATACCCCTAATAAATTAGTTAAAATAATTACTAATTATAAAAAAATAAATTTCATGCATATAAATGTTTTAGAAATGGTTATTTACTATTTAATAATACAAAGACTAATTTCTAGTAAAAATAATTCGAAAATTATATGCATGGTCTATAATTGCAAAGTTATTGCAATTATAGCCAAAAGGTGTCAATTTTGCTATTTATGGAATGATTTGGACTCAGTAGGACAATAATTGTAATATTAAATCAAGACAGGTTTTTGAAATCATTTGTGATGCAATTTTATAATTATTTATTAAACATAAAATACTGAGCAAATTAATAAAAATGTAAAAAACTATGGAAAATACCAATTGATGCTAACGCAAGATTTTGAAGACATATATGCATTTTTAAAATTATTTTGGGAAAAAATTGGGTATCAACAGCTGCCCTTCTTTACCCGGAAAGGATGAAAGAGTTGTCGGGTAAAGATATGATGCTTAATTTTGACGGAGCGAGACAGTTTGAGAGATTTAGGCTGCAATGTGGCTTCTGAGCTGCCTACATATCCCTAGTTTTACAAGAATCAGGTCGTCTGTAGTTCTTGATTCATCAACAAAATATACCGATGAAGTCATCACAAGAACAAACACAATGTTTCGGGATATGTGAAAGAATGGTTTATGGTGAGAAGTCAGGTTTGATAGCTGAAGGAACTTGAGCAAGATCAGTCCTGCTGGGATAGCGGTCGCTTACCGGGTCACCTTCAGATAGAGATACTACAAGCATATATTGTGCGAAAATTTAAACATGATGCAGGTTCCCTTCGGACCATGAGAATTGTCTTCGGATGGTTGAGGATGACTTCTTGGGCCATGAATTGTTAAGTGAGAGATTCGCAGGCCATGAAATGATGTTCTCTGGCCATGAAGATGATGCCTCCGAACTATGACGCCTTTGAATAATGATCTGCAAATTTGAGAGATCCTCAGGCCATGACATGGTGTCTTCCGGCTATGAGGATGATGCCTTTAGACTATGACGCCCTTGGACAGGTTGGCGATATTTTAGCCCATGAGATTTAATAATATGATGTCAACAAGACAAGGCTTAGTCTTGTGAAGCTGGGGGCAGATCTTAGCCTGAAAGAAGAGCAAAGTAGATAATGTCGGAGAGACAATGCTTTGTCTCGATGAAAGAATGTAAATTGGAGGCAGAGCTTAGCCTCGTGCAGGTATGGAGACAGATCTTAGTCTCATGTAAATGAAGGTAGGGATTAGCCTTATGCAGATTGGGGCAGAGCTTAGCCTCATGTAGGATGCAGAGGTAGAACTTAACCTCATGCAAGATGCTGGACAGGGCTTATTCCTATGCAAACGAAGGCACATATTAGCCTTATGCAAATGGAGGCAAAGCTTAGCCTCATGCAAATGAAGGTAGAGATTATCCTTATGCGAGTTGAAGGCAGCGATTGGCTTTATGCAAATGAAGGCCGAGATTAACCGCATGTGGATGAAGGCCGAGATTAGCTTTGTGCAAGTGTGGAGTTAGAGGTTGACCTCATGCAAGATGCGGGATAGGGTATCGTCCCATGCAGATGAAGGCAGAGATTATCCTTATGCAAATGGAGGCAGGGCTTTGCCTCGTGCAGGAGGGAGACATAGTTTAGTATCATGCAAATTGCAGGACAAGGCTTAGTCCCATGCAAATGAAGGCAGAGATTAGCCTTATGCGAATGGAGGCAGGGCTTAGCCTCATGCAGGAGGGAGACAGAGTTTAGTCTCATGAAAGATGCGGGACAGGGCTTAGTCCCATGCAAATAAAGGCAGAGATTAGCCTTATGCAAATGTGGAAGTAGATATTAACCTCGTGTAAGATGCGGGACAAGGCTTAGTCCCATGAAAATGAAGGTAGATATTAGCCTTATGCAAATATAGAGGTAGAGCTTAACCTCATGCAAGATGCAGGATAGGGCTTAGTCCCATGAAAATGAAGGCAGAGATTAGCCTTATGCAGAAAATGGAATAAACAGTAGATAGTAGCAGAATTTATTAGCTGGTAGCAGATTTGAGTATTGCGATTGTTGCGAAGGTTGTGACTTCGAGGCATGTTTATTCTTTGTTCATCGGTCCAAAGAAAAATTGTGAGATCTGTAAAGAGGAGGTCGGTTCGTGCCTCCGTCGACTTGCTTGACTTGCTTTGCTTGGACTGAAGATCCTGTTCAAATCATCGAGGTATCGTTGGCTAAACAAATTTATTTTGCAAGCAAGCAAGCATAGTTTTCGAAGACATAGTAATATATTTTAAGAAATTTAGATGAACCGATGACCCTGACAAGATCCAAGACATTGCAACATTTTTCGCTATGGAATTTTGAGGGTCCTGCTCAAAATTCTTCCCCAGTTAGACGGGTAGACCTCTCTGACTGTTGTACATGCTGCAATCGGCTGAACTTGCTTCGGAATTTTGAGGGTCCTCCTCAAAATCTGCCCCAGTTTCTGATTGCGGGGAAAATAAGATTTTTATTAATTTGTGACAGAACCCATAAGGCTGCCTACGTATCCCCTCTTAAACGGGAATCAGGTTGGCCGTAGTTCAATTTACATCATTTCAGAAAAGCATAAAGAGTTACACATAGTATCTCTTGATTGCATCTGAGTTGATAGATTTTTTCCAAACTTCTCCGTTCATTTCTGCAAGTATATGAGCTCCTCCTGTCAGTACTCTGTGGACCATATACGGACCTTGGTGTTGATTTGTTTAGCAACTTCCTCCTTGATTTTCAGACTCATATCAGGTTTGAATTTCCAGAGCTTCTGCTTCACTGGTGGGCACATTAGATTCGTGAGCAATTTTTGAGCCACAATCGATGTACTCAGTCCAGTCATATCATCGTACGACCATACAAATATGTCCTCATATTCCTTCAAGAATTGTGTGTACTCCTCTTTCTCTGATGGCAACAAGTAGATCTTGATGCGAGTTTCCTTGATAGTCTCCGAATCTCCCAGGTTGATTACTTCAGTTTCATCCAGATTGGACTTAGGATTGTTTTCAAAGTCATCTACTTCTCTGAAGATTTCCTCGGGTCTGGTATCTTCTTCTTCTGAATCACTATCCTTTTGTTGCATTGTCTCATTGCATGTCACAGTCATTGGTTCATCAAGACAGGAAACAGTAATGTTGTATAGATAAAAGTATGAGAGAAAAATGATAATAATAAATACTGATTCATTGAAACATAAAAGTGATTTTCAATAATTTAAACAAATATTTTGGAATACTGGGGATTTTATTTAAAATAGAAAAATACAAAAAGGAACTCATTAGCAAATAAAATAAACAGTGCCTGTTCAGCCTTGCTACACCGGGACTCGTCGGGCCCTGGATGGTCTGACAGTCCAGTTTCTGAGGAATGATCCCTTTCTCACGGCTTGGATGGTAGGGACTTCCTCCTTCTCCTCCTCGACAATAACACAACAGTCCATATCCCCATTCCCCGGGAATAAGTTCCTTAAGGCTGTTAACGCTTCCTCATCCTCTGATCCCCATAGGACGTCGACTTGCTGGAAAGTCTATTCCAAGTGCGGTATGGGTTGCTTCAATGGATAGTAAGGACCGTTCCATGGTGGCGACCAATCGTCGTACTCTTGCCAAGTGTACTGATAGCCCAGGTGAAAGTTAGTGTCGTGACTCTTCGGCTGTATCGCCTTGGAAATGCCTTGAAGATTCTTACCGAGACCCTGGACAGGTTCTTATCCACTCCAATTCGTTATGCTTTCAATCTTACAACTCCACCACTTATCCTTGTGTATCGCATTGACCCACTCGATGTGGTGGTAAGTTTCTCCACCAAGCCTTATTCTACCCTCAACTACCGGGATAGTCTGGCGGTTCTCGATGGGGTTGCTCCCATCTCCATGGATAATTACCTCCTTCCACGCCTTGAACTCAGCTAGTCAATTTCTTGAGTTCTTCGGCCAAGTTCCTCATGAGCATATCCTTCTCATTGGATTCTGGTGTTTAAGAAATGGGTTGGGTGGAGTGAGGTAGAGTCTCCATGTATATGGGGTTGTTCTGGTGGGCTGGTGCTTGAGCATAAAGGTGATCGTTGGTGGAATTTTGTGGTTTAGGAACGATTAGTGGGGTGTTTCGGGGTGTGTGGCAGGTTTTTTGTTGGTATTGTGGTGGGATGGTTTGGTTTTGTGGTGGAGTTGTATAGTAGTGAGTTGTAGGAGGATTCTGTTTGTTGGGGGTATTCTGAGGTGGTGCGGGGTTTTGAGTGTTCAAGTGGCTGACATCCAGAACAGTAAGTGAGAAGGACAAGTTTGCTAGGTTCCAAACATGTTCAAGGTAGTTTTAATAGCCTTTGTTCAAGTTGTGTCATAGCATCATTCTAGACCTGAGTACCCCGACTGTCAGAAGCTTCTGTATGTTCAACTGGTGTTGTGTTTTCCTTTTCTTATGTTATTCAAGTCTTCCATCTTGCCATTTCCTTTGCCTTTAGGTGGACTAGGAGGAGGGCCCCTGGATCTTATATGGTAAGCTGATGATGCCAAAATGCACGGACCAACCTTTGGGGAAGGGGAATAATAAAAAATAAAAATAAAAACAAAAGGTAGCCAAGTCAGTGAGGATCATGAGAAAAATATTTGCAGTATTTAAACACATATTGCAGAATTGTAAACGCGCATCCTAAATTTTGGAGCCTCATTGTGCCCGAGGTAGGCCTAGCAACAAGTTGGTTTGGAGAACTTATATACCAAAATGAATCATTTCATTAATGTAAATAGACGAATCCCAAAACGATACTAAAATAACAAAAAGGAAATAAGTCACTAATGGCACTCGATCTTATTACATTTCTGAAAGCAAAAAAAAGGTAAATCTAGCCTATTTGGTCCCAGAAGGACCTTCCTCAGATTCGATATTCTTGATTCCATCAAACAAATTTCCCAGCTCGCGCAGTCCCAGCAACACGTACGCTCTAGCCAGGTGTCCTCCTTCATTCCCCTCGACGTTATGGCAACCCTCGATCCTTTTGATGAATTTTCCCTCCATTTTCACTATTCCCCGCTCCAGATATTCCAGCTTCCTATTGGAAAGCATATCCATCTCCTTCCATTCCTCGATCAGCCTCTTATTGGTGTCATGTATTTCATGGTGCTCGTTCTCGGAAGCGTGGATCCTTTTGTGCAACCGGTGTGATGGAAAACTCGTGATGATAGGTACGGTATGATTTGATGTGACCGTATCTTTCATATAAGTACTCGAAGGGTATGTAGGATTTTTTCAGACACTCCAATTCAGCATTTTTCTTCAACCCCATCATTTTCATAAAACTTTTGCCCGTGCGGTTCTCAGGTACCAACAACCCAGGGCTTTCCCAAACCAATCCAGCTAGTCCTCCTATTTCTTCTAGGAGCGGTGTCATTTCAATATTCCCAAAGCGGAATACAAATATTTCACTATCCCAAAACAAAGTAGCGGCCTCAATCAACATATTGTTTGGCTGGATGTCCAAGAGAGACGGTAAATTGCCCAGATACTTCTTCACGTGTTTCTTATCACTGGAGAAAAGGTCTTCTCACCAGTCTAGGAGCATTGGTTGGATATTGCTGACCATACCGAATCTGGGGACCTCGTGCCTCATTTTCTGCAAGAAAAAAATGGTTAGGCATTTTCCCCCACCAGACTCGACTATTTATACACTTATGATTAGCATACATGCATGTAGTTCTTCAAGTTAATGCACAGAACATGATCATGTCCGTTGGGATTATTAAAACCCCAGTGGACTTTTGGATAAGGCTGTCTTAAAGGGTTATTGCGTGGACAACACATTAACCCGACTAGGTTTGACCATGATGCATGCACAATAGAACAAGAGTAAGGTTTCTATAGGGGTCTAGACTGGTACCCTCGAGCGAACAACTCGAGGGGGAAAGGCACGGAACCATCAACTGCACCACTGATCGATTGGTTTTACCGTAAATAAGGATTTCCGAATTTAGGGGGTGATATAAATTGGAAGAGCGCAACCACTCATCAAGTGTTGCTATAGGATTTGCATAGGCACGAGTGGAGTATGATGTTGAGCATGATTATGCAGCAATAAATAAGCAATAAACAACATATTTTCATGTATTGTCACATTATGAAAGCGATAAATACGGCAGTTATAATTGAAAGTGGTTACAGAAGAAAACAAAGAAAATGTCAGTTTCGTTTCGGAAAAAATAAATAACAATTAATTGCACATAAAGGGGAAAGGGAAAGGGTACAGGTACTAACAGAGTAAGGCATAAATTCACAAAGCAGGATGTAATTGTAAAAGCCTAGAATTCCCAGCAGAGTCGCCATGCTGTCGCGCCCCCTTTTTCCTCTCCTTTCGGATTAGTCAGGGTTTTTGACATTACTAGGACAACTCGTTTCCTTTTGGGAAAAGGGATATAATGGATTTGAAGAGTCGCCACCTAACAAATAAAGGTGTGTTAGGTCACCTACTTACGGGTCATTTATAGCACTAATTGTATAACCAGATATTGGGTAAGGGCTTGAAGTTACTTCAAAGGGAAGGTGTTAGGCACCCCTCGAAGTCCACAAATGTGGGTCCCGGCCAAACTTCGTTTGTGAATTAATCAAGTGCAAATAAGCAGTCTAAGAACACATATGTAAGCAAGTAAAGGTTATAACACATTAGAAGTCTAAGAAAACATATGTAAATGGGTGAAAGGGGTCCTAAGTTATTTATCTTATAGGATCATATCCATCCAATGCCCGGTAATCACTCCTCAATTAGGGGCTACACATTTGCATTAGCGCACATGTCATCATATCCTTTTTCTACCCATTATCCCACCCCTTAATGGTTATTAAGCGAGTTTTTTTATTTAACGGACTTTGTACGTGTTGTTACTTGTCCCTCCCCAGTGGTCCCGGAGGAGTTTAGGAACTCAAAATCTAGGCAGTTCTAGACAAACCCTAAGGTATTTAAAAGGGAAAAATCTAGGCGACAAGAAAATAATAGGTAGGACTAGCAAATAAGTGAAAGAGAAAGTTAAAAGGCTCATGTTTACCTCCACATGATTATAGCAAATAAGCAACACGTCTCAAACACAAATTTAGGCAGTTTTAGAAAAATCTTAGGACATGATGTCTAGGTGAACATTAATACATAGAATAACAACATTGTTTCACAAACTCAAAGGCAGGGTCCTAATCAGTCTGCCTACTGATTTTAATCTTGTAAGACTCAAAAAGTTTAACACAATCAAAACGCAGTTTCCAATTTATATAGAGATTAATTACCTAAGTGATGTTTTATACGTCAATACCACACAAGAGGGGGGTGATTTGTGTGGTGTCCAATTTTCGAGTGATGTCGTTATAGAAGCACCTGGTTCTTCTATGTGTTCCAACTCGTACTGATGCGGAATAATAAATGCAGGAAAATAAAGAACACAGAGATTTTTACGTGGAAAACACCTGGCTCAAAGGGTGAAAAACCACGACCTACTACTCAGTGGGATTTTCTTCAAACACTTCACTACAACAATGATCTAAATAGCATTTGCAAAATAAAATCTTGTGTAAACCTAAGGATTAAGTCTAACCCTTTGTGGCAAACTAGCCTCTAGCTATTTGCGACAAACTTCAAGTTAACTATAACTTGAACACTCGGTACCTATTACAATTGCTTCTAGATAAAGCTGAAAGGTACAATTTGTAGTCACTAGTACAAGTAAACTAGACTAAAAGATGACAGATGGAACTGGTTCTTCTAGCTGGTTCAAGTAGCTCCAGATTCGCACTCTCAAATTTGACTCGAACTGGTTGCAAAAAATTTTCACGCATTTATCTCTTAGTTCTTGATAAATTTCTATTTTTGTGCGTTTATATGCAATAAGAAAAATCTGCAATTTATAGGAGTTAGTAGATAATGAATTAACTAGAATCCTAATGCAACTCTTCCTTGGTAGAAGAGTTCTAGTCAAACTCAACTCCTAAATCCTTCCTTACCTTAGATTCTGTTCTTATTGAATAAGGAGTCCTTCTCCAATTTCGTTTTTGCAATATTTCGATCAGAAGATATCTCAATTTTACCAGAATACATTTATATCATGCATGTGCATCTTATGTTCCTTTGACTCAGCTGTTCTATGTCACTTGTGATGGACCTGGTACATCTCGGAGTTCCTTTGTCAATCTTCAAAACTATTTCCTTTTTTGAGCCAGCAAATTGCCCCTTTTTGATGATGACAAACTTTGTGCTTCAGGCATGTTTCAGCTTAGTCCAACATTGACACATATAAGAGTGTTAAGCATTTATCACAAAGAACCAGGTTCATTAGGTTATAAACATCACATGGTCAGAGCACAACCTATCTTCCCCCTTTTGGCATCATCGAAAAGTTACAAAAATAATTGTGTGAACCCCAGATTTTTAACACTTACTCATGGCCATTTGGGAAACTGCATATGTAATCATGGATTAATCATCAAAAATCAACTAAGAATTCAAACTATCAAAAAATAGAGATACTGAATCAAAGCAAAAAGCATCAGATTTCATTGATTGAGCGTATACGATTCTGCCACAATCCAAAAAATAAAACAAAAATAGTTAATACATGAGCAACAAACAAAAATTCTGAATCTGGGTCGCTGAAATTTATAGGCAATCTAGGAAATTAGGGCTTGGAAAAACTGCAGACCTGGTTCATTTAGCCAAGATGGATGGTTCAACAGACTTAGAAATAGATGAAGACTTCTTTGAGGAAGTCTTGGCTTTCTTGAGCTTAGGGGTCTGAACCTCTACCTCTTCCACTTTTTCACTTTGATGGACCAGGTCCATTTCATCCACTTCAAAAGCCTCAATAGGCTCAACTACCTTTTCTTTCCCTTTTTCC
>ML501716.1:5430-22674 GCA_005239535.1 Nicotiana rustica | reverse complement strand
CAGGGTTTCCTCAGTAGATGAACCAGGTTCATCTGTGTGCTTTCCTAAATTTACTAACCCTTCAGTGGTTTCTCCTGATTCACTTCCCCCTGCGTTCTTGCTAATTTCTTCCTCCTTTTCTGGATCATCTCCACAAATAGCCACTCTAACAGATTCAGAGGTGGGTGAAGAATCAGCCACTTCTTTCCCTTTTCCCTTTCTCATTACTCCGTAATCCCTCACTTTTTTTTTAAAATTTTTTTACCACTTATTCTTATTGTTTCCAGCAACTCCACATCTATTACAGACCCAACCAGTATGAACCTATTTTCTAAGTTTTTCAGCAACATCAGAGATGACCTCAGAAGAAGGACTTGGGACAGATGTTACCCGAGTCATCAAAAATTTGGGAATGGTTTTGTAAGGGAGGGGATGGCTTGAATGAACTTTTAGTTTTGAATTGACGGTTAAGGCTTCCCTAGAATATAGGTATTTTAATTTGGTGAGAATTATTGTTGAAACAAAACTTGTTCAACGTCAAGTGGATAGGCTTTGAAACTATTTTGAGTTTGGGCAGAGTTCTGCTCATGATTTAATTATTAGTATTTCAAAGTGTGCAGAGTGTAGAACACATACCTCGCCTTTCAGATGAACCAACACGATAAATCAGGTTCATCATTTCAGAATCCTCTTGATCAAGCCTCAATTTGCAAAGATAGAAAAAATTTCATTTGTGATCATTGAGTCATATCAAAACATGGCATAAGAGTATACTTTTTACAGTATGAGACTGAGCAAATTTTAATCTTATTATTTACACTCGTTTCAGACTTTTCTAGCCAAATTATTTCTTTGTTTTCATTTTTTTAATGTATTTATTCTGAACTGGTTCAATTAAGTTATCTTAATCATCCCTAATAGTAACCTAATCCTTTCAAAATTCTATCTACTCAGTGCTTTTGTAAAGATATCTGCATGGTTTCACAACCAACTAGTTACTCCTTGATGTTCCTTAATTACTTTGTTGATGTGGAACAAGTTCAGGTACAGGTTCTAACGAAGTTCGTGAATTATTTTGTTCTATTCCCCCTGTCATGTTGCCTGGGATGGATGAACCTATTCCATCACCTGTTCCTTTCTCCAGTGTTGCTTTAGTTTGGACTAAGTTTCTGACCAGCCCAATCTCTTCAGCATCTTTTTCATTACCAACCACAGTGATTTCACCTTTCTTTCCATTTCCAAAGGAGACATTTCCTGCTTTGAGTTCCTCAAGTGAAAGGAACTAGTCCTTGTTGCCAGTCATATGTTTTGAGCAGCCAATATCCATGTACCATATTTGGCTACTACCTTTCACTTGAATCTACAAAAGAAAATCAGGGGTTAGTTTTAGGAACCCAAACTAGTTTGGATCCCTTTCTATAACCAAAAGGATGAATTAAATTCTTTTTAGCCTAACTTGGTAGCCAATTCTTCCCTCGAACAAAACTTTTGTTCTTTTGACTGGCCTTTTCTTTTGCATTACATTCACTTTTAGAGTGACCAGTCTTACCAGAATGAGTACAAATCATGTTCTGAGGAAGTGTGAGGTACTTGCCTTTGGGATCCCACTTAGGTGTAGAGTTCCCAAAGCCAAGTCCTCTTCTGTTGCTACTATGTTGTTTTTGTAGCCATGAAAGTGCATCAAAGGACTAGTTCCATTTACAAGTTCTGTCTAGCTCATGCTTAACCTTAGTCAAGTCCTCCTTCAGGGTTCTTACCAGTTCATCCTTTTTATAAAGCTCATTTTTTACCTTTCCTAGATCCTTTTGTAGTGAGAGTTGTGTGTCACTAGATATTTCTTTACCTATTTCAGTTTTACAAATATTTATTTCCAGGTTTTTGCATTCTGCTATTAAAAAGTTACACTCTTTTGGCAGTTGTTCTTTTTCAGAACTTATATTCTTAGATTCATCAATTAGAATTAGAATCAAATCAAATAATCTATCTTTAGAAAGGAGTTTAATTTTATTCTTAAGGTCCAAAAACGTATCTCGGATTCTTCATCAGGTTCATATTCAGATTCCCGAACTGCTATAAGAGCTCGTTCTGCAACCATTGCTTTGGATGACCTTTTGTTGTAGTTCTTCTTTTCGTGAACCTGTTCCTTCTTTCAGATTTCTCCTTTTTCCACTCGACTTCCCACATAGGAAAATTCTTGATCATGTGGTTCTTTTTACCACATTTGAAGCATCCATCAGTCATCTGCAAGTGATCATCGAATAGTAGTGGCCTAGCGATGGATTTCTCTTTACACTTTTCAGGTAGTGCACTCATCTTGATCTTTTCCTAAGGTTTTAGCCTCTTCAAGGATAA
Organism: Nicotiana rustica; assembly: GCA_005239535.1. Taxonomy (NCBI): domain Eukaryota; kingdom Viridiplantae; phylum Streptophyta; class Magnoliopsida; order Solanales; family Solanaceae; genus Nicotiana; species Nicotiana rustica. The sequence continues at coordinate 20,343 of ML501716.1, read as the reverse complement.
CCTAGTCTTATACCAATTGATGTTTTATACGTCAATACTACACAAGAGGTGGGTGATTTGTGTGGTATCCAATTTCCGAGTGTTGTCGTTATAGAAGGACCTGGTTCTTCTATGTGTTCCAACTCGTGCTCTTGTGGAATAATAAAAGTAGAAAAATAAAGAACACTGAGATTTTTACGTGGGAAATACCTGGCTCAAAAGGTGAAAATCCACGACCTACTACTCAGTGGGATTTTGTCCAAACACTTCACCACAACAATGAGCCAAATAACATTTACAAAATAAACTCCTTTTTGTAAACCTAAGGATTAACTCTAACCCTTTGTGCCAAACTAGCCTCTAGCTATTTACGACAAACTTCAAGTTAACTATAACTTCAAGACTCAGTAGTTATTACAATTGCTTCTAGATAAAGCTGAAAGGTACAATTTGTAATCACCTACTACAAATAAACTATACTAAAAGACAACAGATGGAACTGGTTCTTCTAGCTGGTTCAAGTACCTCCAGATTTGCACTCTCCAGTTTGGTTCGAACTGGTTGCAAAAAATTTTCACGAATTTTGCTCTCAATTCTTAATAATTTTCTATTTTTGTGCGTCTACATACAATAAGAAAAATCTGCAATTTATAGGAGTTAGTAGATAAGGAATTAACTAGAATCCTCTTGCAACTCTTCCTTGGTAGAAGAGTTCTAGTCAAACTCAACTCCTAAATCCTTCCTTATCTTAGATTTTGTTCTTATTGAATAAGGAGTCCTTCTCCAATTTCATTTTTGCAATCTTTTTTATCAGAAGATATCTCAATTTTACCAGAATACATTTATCTCATGCATGTGCATCTTATGTGCCTTTGAATCTGCTGATCTATGTCACTTGTGATGGACCTAGTTCATCTCGGAGTTCCTTTGTCAATCTTCAAAACTATTTGCTTTTTGGGCCAACACTAAGGATTTCCTAGGCCTGGGACATTACGCAGTCACAATTACAAGAATTTTTAAACAGTTTAGAAGTTGTTTAACCTACAAACATGATGTTCTAGGTGACACTATTATTTTTTTTAAAAAGGGGGATTTCTACCAGTTATGTTCAGAAAACATACATCTATATGTGAGACTATTTCTATGCCTTTTTCAGGGGCAGTTACTCATTTTAATCGAAATAGACGTGTTCATACAAATGCAAACAGATTTCCTAAAACATGATATCTAAGTGCATACAAGAATGACAATTTTATTAAGACATGGCTATTAGCCTAATAGCAGAGTTTCTAAGTGAAAGCACTTGTGCCAAATTAAAGCATGGAATAGTAAAGTAAAGTATGCTGAAGTAATAAATGTGAAGCCCTAAGAACATGATATCTAATGTAGGTTTAGCATGATTTTGATGCAAATGAACACATTAGTCCTAGGACGTGGCTTCTAATGCAGATTTGCAAATATACAGCCTAGAAACATGGTTTCTACCCAATTTTACCCACAGTACCATACACTAGCCTCCCTTTTCATTAGCCACCCAAATATCTGTTTACAATTAATTATTACAGACCAATGGCTGAATGAATTACATAAATGAAAGTAAAACTAACTATGTGGAGCCTGCGGTTGGCCCAACGCACACTTGATAAGGCCAGGCCTTCGATAGTCTCAAATGCCAAGGATTTCATAGCCAATTTCATGTCCAGGTGTGTCAGAGTTCCTTAAATACCTCAAGGATCATGGGCAGTGCTCACACCTAGACAAGGATTGAGTAAGTACAGTGTGGAAGGGCCAACCCCAGTGTGTGCCAGAGTTCATAGGAATCTCAAGAGGATCCCAAGGCACTACACACACTGGAGGGGCAGAACCTAGGGACATAGGAGTAAAGTGAGAGTGCTTGAAATAGTTTTCAAAAGGTTTTAACAAGAAAACAGTACCGAAAGGATTCAATAAACAAAGAATTTTTCTGAAAAATAAGGATTGATTTAATACTAAAACAGTTGGAGAACATTATGAAAATACTTTTGAAAACCAGCAAAACAACCTAGTGGGTTGCAGAACAAACACGATCCAGCATGACTCAAACAACACTCTTTCACACAGGGGTTATGGGAATTGGGGACACATAAAACACATCAGTGTGTGTAGCGAAGCATATAACAATAGGGTGCACAGAAGCTTTCCAGGAACTTTATAGGATTAACAAGTTGATAGAAAATAGATGGTAGAGGCATAGAACAACCATGTAGAAAGACATATTAACACTGGACAAGTTAGAACACATAGCTAGAGTTACTTTTTAATGTTAGACAACTTAGCAAAGTAGATCAAACAAAAACATAAATGAACAGACTAGGAAAGCATCACAAATGTTCCTAGTTCAAATGTGCTTACATACATAACAAGCAGATTGCCATGTGTGGATAAAGCAGTAGGCGGAATTAGACATACTAATCACAGATTAATTAGAATAGGATTTGGCCATGCTTAGGTGAAACAACAATTAGGTAGTATAGTATAGACATACTAGTTTCGTATTGAACAACAAGATAGTAAGCAGGAACAAGACTGAAAATCAATGAACTAAAGCAGTAATAGAATACATAGAGTTTGGACTTTGAAATTGAATTAGGACATACCAGTTAGGGAGAGAAAACGCATAGTGTAGAGCAGAAGTTGTGCAATAGCTAGTCTTGGCTTACAGCCGACTAGACCAGTGAAAGATGCAAGTAATAAGGAAGAGCATAGGGAGCTTTTAAGTGTAAGAGAGTTCTTTGAACTAGTGTTCGTGTAGAAGTGAGAATAGAGGAGAGTATATAGCAGTTGAGAGCTAAACAGAATAAGGTAAAAATCAATTATGTAGCAATTAGGAAAATTTACAGATTCTGTCATACATACAAACAACAAAATATCCCATAATCAAGGGGTGATCAATCAACGGTCAAGAGTAGGACAATATTTAAGGAAATAAATAAAATAAACTTAGGTATGGATGAGGTAATTAGGGGTAAATAAACAAGTGTTTAATTAAGGAAACAATTAGTAAGAATCAGCAAGCATCACAGTTAGTCAGAAATAAAGCATGAAATAATTAAAAGTTGTAAAAATAGGGAAATAATCGAGAATCAGCACATATGTATCGGTATAGCAAATCAGTGAATCAAGGACTCAAAAAATAATAATAATTTAAGAAAAATAATATAGGTTTTCCATGAATAACATATAAGCTAAGTATAAACACATAGAATCAATCAAGAGTTGAATCAGGAACCCTAATAGAAGCACATTAGGGTAAAATCATAAGACATTCAAATTAAATGAAGGATAGATCATGTGAATTAATGCACAGAACATAGTCATGTATCAAATAACACGGACAAGATCATAATCCAAATAAAATACCAAAAAATGGGGGTTTTAGCATAAACTAGTTAGGGTTGCGGTAAACTCCACATAATCAGTCGAAAACACATAAGAAAAGGAGATTAAACACTTAAAATCAGAAAACATTTTGGAAAAGAGAATTTTCAGGAAACCATAGTTTAGGAAAATGAAAAGCCACTCGAAAATCAGAAGATTTTTATAAAAAAACATGTGAAATAAGTTCAACCCATCTCAGATCTGTACAGATCTGAGAAGTTCAAAGGACGAAATTAGGGTTTTTACAAAATAACATAGAGATGAATATGTTTAAGGAAAAAATAAGAAGATCTTACTAGAAATCGAACCAGAGTAGCCTGAGACAGGTAGGAAAGAACAGAAGTAGTAAGTGGACTGACCCTGGTCCCTTGAGGACCTTAGAGACGGCAGTACCCGGCGTAAGAGAGACCTTTGGAGGTATGAGGGTGGTGAGAAACCACCATGGACGGCGGTGGAGAGTAACAACGATGGGGAAATTAGGGTTGGGTTTAGAGAGCATNGGGGGAAGGGGAGGTGCCGAGGGGGGGGGAAAGGAAAATTGGAAGGCTGGGGGGGGGGGGGATAGTCTTTAGGTTTAATTATGGCGGGAGTAATTTGGGTCGTTGATAAAAAATGATCAATGGCAAGGATTCAATAAGACCTGGGTCGGGTTAGTTAAGGGGTTTGGGCTTGGGTTTATTGGGCTGATTCATAAGGGTATTTGGGCTAGCTAATTAGGGTGAAATTGAAATAAAAAGTGGCTATTTGTTAAATACCCCAAATAAATTAGTTAAAATAATTACTAATTATTAAAAAATAAATTTCATGCATAGAATTGTTTTAAAAATGGTTATTTAGTATTTCAAAATATAAAAGACTAATTTGTGGTAAAAGTAACACGAATATTATATGCATGGGCTATAATTGCAAAGTTATTGCAATTATAGCCAAAATGTGCCAATTTGGCTATTTATGGAATGATTTGGACTAAGTAGGACCATAATAGTAATATTAAATCAAGACAGCTTTTTGAAATCATTGATGCAAATATAATTATTTATTAAAAATAAAATAATGAGCAAATTAATAAAAATGTTAAAAAAATAGTGGAAAACTATCAATTGATGCTAATGCATGATTTTGAAGACGTATATGCATTTTTAAAATTATTTTGGAAAATAATTGGGTATCATTAGAAGGCATATGGGGAGCGCATGTGCGGAAGAGAAATCCACAGAAGCAAACGCGCTCCTGCGCAAAGTGATCCATAGAAGTGGAGTTTGGCGGTAAGGCTAGGGATCGCAGAAGCAATTGTGTGATCCACATATGCGGTCCCGCATGTCTGAAGATGGGAACACATATGCGCTAGGTTGGGCGCTTAAGTGGACTTCGTAGAAGCAGCAAAACAGAATCGCAGGTGCGTCCCATGACTCCGTAGGTGTGAAAGCACTAACAATGTGTTAAATTCGAAGTGATCCGAGATTTTTTCATTTGTGTACTTTTCATGCTCGGTTAGATGCGATGATTTTGAGGGGTTTCACTAGATTTTAAGAGGTAAGCAACTTTTTATCATTTTTATTCATTAATATTGAATGCACATTGAATTTCCAACCTAGATTATGTGTTTTAAGATGGAATTTGGGGAATTTTGGACTAGGGATTGGAGAGTAAATCTTGGAGATTTTAGTGTCGATTTGTGGATGGAATTGCGAAATTTTGGTATGTTTTGACTCATTATTGAATGGTGTTCGAATTTTGTAAATTTAGGTTAATTTCGAGGCGTGGCCCCGAAGTTGACTTTTTGGGTTGACTTTTTTACTTTTGTTAAAGAACCTAGATTTATCATATGGAATTGATTCTTTTAGCTTGTGTTGGTTGTATTAAGTTGTTTTTGGCTAGATTCGAGTTGTCCGGATGCCGATTCGCGAGGCAAGGGCTTGTTGGAGTATAGATTTGCGCGGTTGAGGTAGGTAACACTTCTAAACTTGGTACCAAGGGTATGTATCTCTGAACTAGGTGTTATATGGTTGGTGTTAAGGTGAAGAACATGCTAGGTGACGGGTGTGTGGGAGTGCGTTGTACTAATTGTGACTCAGTTGATTCAGTGGAACTGTGTAGTTGTCTAATCTTATTATTATTGTTATATTCTCCACATGTTAGAGAAATTGAGTTGTGATTCATTTTAGAAATCGTTTTTAGGCTATATGTTGGTACTGTTGGGACCCACAAAGGTTTTTTTTTTTTTGAGTTATTTTCTTAAATTGCAGCTATGTACTCAGCCGCATTCATCGTTTCCATATCATATCTCATCTCTGTTATCATTATTGGTACATCATGTACCGCTGTTTTGGGTTGAAAGGCATGAGTTTTCTGGCCGAGAGACTAGAGAGATTGATGATTGAGTGAGTCTGAAGGCCTACTTGTGGCTGATATTTATGGCATCGGTCTACACGCCATAGTAGGCTTTATTGACTCATGTCGTGATTGGCTTACATCAGTGCTTGGGCAGGATCTGCCCCTGCGGAGTCTGACATACCAGTAGTGAGTGCATGTACCTACTGAGTGTGAATGCCGCGTGCAAGTGCCTAGCGATTGAGAGCACTGAGTGATTATGAGTGCTGAGTGATTGAGAGTGTCGAGTGACTGGGAGTACTTGGTGATTGGAGGTTCTGAGTGAGATTGAATACTCCGAGAGTATGTATATTGCTTTATCTCTTTGTTGCATTATAGTGGACATACATACTTTACATGTAGGTATGGGGATGTGACATCCCTCGTATTAGTCATACTAATCATATTTTATATGTGTTGTGCTAAAACTATTAAAAACTAGAAAACATGTACGCATTTCTGTACTGTTTATAATTTGATTATTGGATTCCTCTCTGAGTTATTATTGTTATTATCTGAATTTTGAGTGTACCTATCTGAGCTAGTCACTGCTTTCAGCCTAAGGTTAGTCCTATTATTTATTAAGTACATTGGGTCGGTTCTATTCATACTAAAATCTGCTCTTCGTATGCAGATCCAGGTACTTTTGGCCACATCGGCTGCTAGATTTAGAGCTTCATCTACTTGGAGACTTTTGAGATAGCTGCTTTAGCGTCCACAAACTTCAACTCTTCTTCTTTTCTTTTTATTTAGCACTGTTTTATCTTTCCAGATAGTTTTATTAGAAGTTTTGACTATTTTGATGTTTAGTAGCTCATGTACTTAGTGACACCCGGATTTTAAGGAATTTTGTATTGAGTCACGGTATTCCCTTATCGGTTATTTATGAGAATTTTTTACTATTAAACCATTTTCATTATGTTTTGTTTTTACTAAAAATGCATAGATTGTGGTGAATGTCGACTTACCTACTATTGTGATAAGCACCATCATGATAGTAGGATTTTGGGTCGTGAAAAGTTGGTATCAGAGCCTAGGTTACATTGGTCTCACGAGTCATGAGCAGGTTCAGTAGAGTCTTGCAGATCGGTACAGAGACGTCTGTACTTATCTTCGAGAGGCTACCGAACCCTTAGGAAAACTTCACTTTCTTGTATTCTTATCGTGCGAATTTATTGATTCCGGACACTAAACTTCTACTATTCTATTCTCGCACAGATGGTGAGGACATGTGCTATCGGATTGGGCGGGTGGCCACCAGTTCCACCATCTAGGGCCATGAGAGTCCGCAGTCGCGATATAAACTAAGGTGCAGCTCGTACATCAGCTAAAGAAGCCCTTGTAGATCCACTCGGTACTCCAGCTAAGGAGCAAATTCTAGATGTGGTTGAGCCGCAGGGACCAACTCAGGCACCAGCTGTGATTATAGTGATTCCAAGCCTTCATGAGGCTCTTGCCCAGATATTGATAGTTTAGACTAGGAGAATAAAAAGCTAGAGCAGTTTGGTAGGATTAAGCCTCCATCATTCGGTGGGCTGAGTCAGGACTTCTTGGAGAGGTTCCAGCGGATTCTTCGCACGACGAGTATTCTGGAGACTAGTGGAGTCTCCTTTACTACTTTTTAGCTATCGGGGGCAACCTTCAGATTGTGGGAGGCATTTGTGTTTAAGAGGCCAACCGGTGTTGCAACATTTATTTTGCACGAGTTCTCCGTTCTCTTCTTGGAGAATTTTTTTCATAAACCCACCATGAGGAGTTGTGTAGTCAGTTTGAGAATCTATGCCAGGAGGGTATGTTTGCAACCCAGTATGAGATGAGATTTTTAGAGTTGGCTTGTTATGCAATCTGGTTGATTCCCATAAAGAGGGAGAGTATTAGAGGTACATTGATGGCGCCAACTGTGGACTTCACTTTGTCATGATTCGAGAGATTGCATCGGGCGTTAGGTTCGACGAGGTGGTTGATATTTGTAGGCGACTAGAGCAGGTCTGTACTCAAGAGCGTGAGGAGAGGAAGGCCAAGAGACCTCATGGTGCAGGTGTTTCAGCGGTGTTTCTTCTAGAGGGCAATTCCACCACAATAGAGGTTGTCTTTATAGGCTCGCTCAGATGACTCGTCTGGTTCATGGTGGTGCATCTACTAGCCATGATTCATACAATGCTCGTCGGGGTCAGTCATTTCTCAGTGCCTTCCTAACTCAGAGTTCATCTCGTGCTCCATCAGTTCAGGGTTCATTTGTACCTGGTCTTTTTAGTAGCTATTCTAGCTCTCGAGGCCTGATTTAGTCTCCACCACCATTGGGGAGTTGCTTCGCGTGCAAGGAGTTTTGATGTGTGTCAAGATGGTGTCCCTGTCGTTTTGGAGGTCCAGTTCAGCAGAGTGGTCAGGTTATGACTTTAGCACCAGTTATTTCACCACGCACCTAGCCAGTTAGAGATAGAGCTCCGGCAATTAGAGGTCTCCCTAGAGGGGGAGATCGATCATATTTGGCGGTCAGGCTCGATACTATGCTTTCCATGCCAGGCCAGAGGTCATTTCTTCAGACGCAGTGGTCACATATATTGACTCATTATGCCACAGAGATGCTTCTATATTATTTGACCCTGGTTCCACTTATTCGTATGTATCACCATATTTTGCTTGTTATCTGCATATGCCCCTAAGTCCTTAGTTTCACATATTCATGTATCAATGCTGGTGGGTAATTTTATTATTATGGACCATCTGTATCAGTTGTGTGTGGTTACAATTGGAGGGATCGAAGACTAGATTTGATCTCTTATTGCCTACTATGGTTGTTTTCGACGTGATTTTAGGCATGGATTGGTTGTCCAATTTCATGTTATGTTAGATTGTCACATTAAGACCGTGACATTGTCGATGTCGGTTTTTCCTAGGATCGAGTGGAGAGGTTCTCTAGACTATGTTCCTAGTGGGGTGATTTTCATATCTAAAGGCTCAACAGATGGTTGGGAAGCGGTGTTTGTCATACTTTCCTTTTTTGAGGGATGTTAGTGCTGATACTCTTACAATTTATTCAATTCTGTTAGTGCGAGACATTCACGATGCATTTCTTGCAGACCTGACGGGTATGCCACCTGTCAAGGTCATTGATTTTGGTATATACTTGGTGCTGGGCACTCAACCTATTTCTATTCCTCTATATCATATGGCACCAACAAAGTTGAAGGAATTGAAAGAGCAGCTTCATGAGCTTCTTGATAGGGGGTTCATTAGGCCTAGCGTGTCGCCTTGGGGTGCACCAGTTCTGTTAGTGAAGAAGAAGGACGGTACCATGCAGATATGCATTGACTATAGGCAGTTGAAAAAATTTATAATTAAGAACAAGTATCCTTTGTCGCGCATTGATGACTTATTTGACCAGCTTCAGAGAGCTAGAATGTTCTCTAATATTGATCTGAGGTCTGGGCATCACTAGTTGAAGATTCGGGACTAGGATATTTTGAAGATGACATTCAGGACCCGCTATGGTCACTATGAGTTCCTTGTGAGGTATTTTGGGCTAGTAATGCCCCAACAACACTCATACATCTAATGAAAAGTGTGTTCTAGTCATATTCTGATTCGTTATAGTATTTATTGGTGATATGTTGGTGTACTCATGTAGCCAGGAAGAGCATGCACAACATCTGCGGATTTTTCTACAGAGGTTGAGGAAGGAGAAGCTTTATGCTAAGTTCTCCAAGTGTGAGTTTTGGCTCAATTCTGTGGCATTCTTAGGGCACGTGGTTTCCAGTGAGGGGATCAAGGTGGATCCGAAGAAGATTGAGGAGGTTCAGAGTTGGCGCAGACCATCTTCAGCTACTGGGATGTAGAGTTTTCTCTGCTTGGCCGGATATTATCTTCGCTTCGTCGAGGTTTTCGCGTCCATTGCAGCGCTTTTGACCAGGTTGACCTAGAAGGGTGCTCCATTCACGTGGTCGGATGGGTGTGAAGATAGCTTTCAGAAGCTCAAGATTGCCTTGACCACACCTCCAGTTTTAGTGTAACCTTCACCATCGGATTCTTGTACAATATATTGTGATGCTTCTCAGATTGGTATTTTGTGTGTCTTGATGTAGGAGAATAGAATTATTGCGTATGCTTTATTCCCATTGAAGCCTCATGAAAAGAACTATCATGTTCATGATTTAGAGTTGGTGGCCATCTTTCAGGCATTGATGATGCGGAGGAATTATCTCTACGGTGTGTCTTGTGAGGTATTTACAAATCATCAAATTCTTCAGCACTTGTTCAAACAAAAAGGATCTAAATTTGAGGTAGCGGAGGTGGTTGGAGCTGCTAAAGGACTGTGATGTTACCTTTTTGTATCATCCGTGGAAGGCTGATGTGGTGGACGATGACTTGAGTAGAAAGGCGGTGAGTATGTGTAGCCTTGCATTTATTCTTGTTTGTGAGAGACCGCTTGCATCGGATGCTTAGGCCTTGGCCAATTAGTTTGTGAGGTTAGATGATTCAGAGCATAGTCGGGTTGTAGCTTGTGTGGTTTCTTGGTCTTCTTTATATGATCGCATCAGAGAGTCTATATGATGACCCACTATTTTCTTATCCTTAAGGACACGATTCAGCACGGTGATGCCAAGGAGGATTTTGTTGGGGATGATGGGGTGTTGCAGATGTCGAGTCAAATTTGTGTGCCAAATATGGATGGGCTACGTGAGTTGATTCCTGAGGAGGCCCATATTTTGAGGTATTCCATTCATCTGAGTGCCGCAATGATGTATTAGGACTTGAGGTAACATTATTGGTGGAGGAGATGAAGAAAGATACAGTGGGGTTTGTAGCTTGGTGCTTAAATTGTCACTAGGTGAAGTACGAGCACCAGAAGTCGGGCGGTTTGCTTTAGGGGCTTGAGATTCTAGAGTGGAAATGGGAGCGTATCACCATAAATTTCGTAGTTGGGCTCCCATGGACTTTGAAGAAGTTTGATTCTATTTGGGTGATTGTGGATTGGTTGACTAATTACACGCATTTCATTTTGGTTGGGACTACCTATTCTTCGGAGCGGTTAGTTGAGATCTATATTCGTGAGACTGTTCGCCTTCATGGTGTCCTAGTGTCCATCATTTCAGATCGCAGCACGCAGTTTACAACATAATTTTTTAGAGCAGTGCAATGAGAGTTAGGAACACGAGTTGAGTTGAGTATAGTATTCCGCTCTTAGACGGACAGACAGTTTGAGCGCACCATTCATATATTGGAGGATATGCTACACGCTTGTGTCATGGATTTCAGTGGTCTTGGGATCAGTTTCTGCTTCTTGTAGATTTTTCCTAACACAACAACTACCAATCGAGTATTCAGATGGCTCCATATAAGGCCTTGTATGGGAGGCGGCATCGGTATCTAGTTGGTTATTTAGATCCGGTTAAGGCTACGCTATTGGGTACTGACCTGGTTCAGGATGCTTTGGAAAAGGTTAAGTTGATTCAGGATTAGCTTTGCGCGTCACAGTCTAAACATAACAGTTACGCTCATAGAAAGGTTCATGATGTTGCCTACATGGTGGAGGAGAAGGTATTGCTTAGAGTTTCACACCTTGAGGGTGTTATGAGGTTCGGGAAGAAGGGCAAGTTGATCACTCGGTATATTGTCCCTTTTGAGGTACTTGAGAGGATTGGGGAGGTATCTTTTAAGATTGCATTGCCACCTAGTCTATCGAGTGTTCATCCAGTGTTTCATGTTTCTATGCTCCAGAAGTATTTCGGAGATTCGTCTTATGTTTTGGACTTCAACACAATTCAGTTAGATGGTGATTGGACTTATGATGTGGAGCCGGAAGTTCAAAAGTTGAGGCCAAAGAACGTAACTTCAGTGAATGTACAATGGAGAGGTCAGCTAGTCGAGGAGGAAACTTAGGAGACCGAGCGACAGATACGGGGTAGATATCCACACCTATTTGAGACTCCAGGTATGATTCTAGACCCGTTCGAGGAAGGTCATTTGTTTAAGAGGGGGAGAATGTAATGACCAGGCCGGTCATTTTGAGTATTATAGAACCGTCCCCCTATTTATTGTGTATTCTATGCTCATTTATTGATATATGACCTGTTGGGGTTCAGAATGGATTGGGACACGTAGTCCCAAAGTTGGAAGCCTAAGTTGAAACAGTTGATCAGATGTTAACTTATGTGTATATGACCCCGAAATGGAGTTTTGAGGGTTTTGATATTTCTGTATGGTGATTTAAACTTATGGGTGTGTTCGAATATTGACTGGGAGGTCCGTAGATTATTTTGGCTTGAATTGGCAAAAGTTTGAAAAGTTGATGTTTTGAGGGTGGACAAGTTTGACTGAGAGTTGACATTGTTATTACCGGGCTCGAATTTTTTCTGAAAGTTTGAATAAGTCTGTTGTGTCATTTTGGATTTGTGTGCAAAATTTGAGGTCAATCAGGGTTGGTTTGATAGGTCTCGGCATCGCTTGGTGAGTCTGGGTTGAAAATTGTTGTGTTACGGTAGGGAGAAGTATCAATTTGAAGGTAAGACAGAAGGAACATGGGTAAATAGAGCAACTTGGTAGTATGTCGGATCGACATGGTAAGGGATACGATTAGTTCTTGGGTGTTCATGAGGTGACGAGTTTTTCGGGTGTTTCTTAGCAATGCTCTTGGATTTTTTGTGGCCTGCGTAGTTTGGTTGAGTTAGAAGAATTCAGTCGTGATGGTTTGGTGTTGCGCAAATGGGATTTCGCATAGTTCTGGATGGTTTCTACCGCGGTTAAGGGTGCATATTTTCTTATGACGTGTAGTGAATTTGTTTCTAAATGGGATCCAATGAGAGTTCTTGGCTAGTTGGGTACGTAGTTACTTGTGGGTCAGAAGGGACCATGGAGTTCCCGTATTTTTCCTAGGTTGGCATGGCGTGTGCGGTATGTTGGGTAGAGTTGAGATTTGCATATGTGAGGTCACGGTTCGGTTCTGGAAGAAAGGTCATAAATTCTTAGGCAGCATGGGCAATATCAGATGACCAGGTAGATGATATCACTAATTTGTGCGACTTGATGAGGGTATATATTTCAGAAAGAGCAATGTATTTAGGTTAAGGGTACTTTATTGGTATCGTGGCGCCCTATGGTTGGATCGACTGCTGATATTCAATGTTGCTCGGTAAATGGAAGAATTATAGGGGTACCCCTCGTGGAATGAGTGAGTATTTGGGATGTGTTATGTATTCGAGCAGTAGAGTTGTGATCAGATATGGTAATCCGTACGTTTCATGGACTTCGAGACTCGGAGTTCTCATAAAAACAATATTTAGTGGTAGTGAACTGTGAAGATGCTAGCTGAGATAGTCGGATGTTAGTATGTACCATGATTCCTCCATTGTGAACTTCTCGGTAAGTTATCTATCTATTGTGGGTGATCCGAGTTAATTTAGGGTCACAGGTAGGCTAATATGGATGTGTGTTTTGCACCGGTTCGGAATTGTTGGCTCCGAGTTTCTATTATTGAGAAATGTGCCATTCGACTGTGATTGAGTTTATTCATGTCTTAGAGTGATCTATGAGTTACTCTTCGGTGTTGCCAGGAGTGGTGGTTATTGGTTATATGCACATATCGTGCGGTTCTAATTGGGCGTTATAGCTAGCTTTGAGTAAGGTAAGTAATTGGGTGTTGCGGGGTTGATACGTGTTGGTTATATACATTCGATTTCGGGTGGCATGGTATCGTCCGGTTTCTCCCGTGGTTTTGGCAATGCACTTTGAGCACCTGTGTGCGAATTTCGGATTGTTATTGATTTTGGGCAAGGTGTCTTGAAATATTTCAAGTGGACTAGCAGTTGGATGAGATCGCGCAGTGTACCGGAGTTATGTAGGGGTATGACCTTTGGTATTGGATTCATGTGTTTTGATTTTTACGGTATGTGCCAGAGTGTTAACATGATATGGTGATTGTAATTGTTAATGGCAAGATAGTCCTCTCTTGTGGATCTTTTATATAATTTGATTACATTGGGAAGTTGCTGTTAAGTGCACAAGTTACACAAGTTTTGGCTTCAAATTTTATCGATGTGTCGTGTTATCAGGGTGGTCGTGATGGATGAGAAGAGGTCATTGGACCTAGAGTGAACATTTTCAGAATTTTCTACAGCATAGTTGGAAGGATAAATATCGGGAGTCGGCTTAGAAATCTTCTATAATTCCGGTTTGGGAAGGGGGAGTTTCATGTCTGGCAGATCGGACGAATGGTTGTTAGTTCTATGTGCTTCTTTCATCATCGACAGTATATGGAAGTGTTAGAGCGAGGCATTTCTTGATAAGAGTTTATGTACCGGTATTGGGTTGTTGTGAGCAGTTATTGTGGCTAAGAGTTATCGGTATGAGTGTTAGAGTCACGCGGTGCATTATGTGATTTCATCTTGGGTGCGTATATGGCTTGATTCAGGATGTTCAAACTTGTTCAGTTTATAGTTATGGAAATTTTGATCTTGTATATTATTTCAGAAGTGGGAATTTGGTTCTAAGGATTATGGTCCCGGAGTTGGATTTCGAAATTTCAATGGTATTGTGCTATTGGACATATATAGGATAGGGTGACGTGGGATCACCCCTGGGTATGTGCATGGTAAACTACGGAATAGTTTGATAGTGTTGGAGAACAACTCTTGGCACATTCGAGGACGAACGTATGTTTAAGTGGGGAAGGATGTAACGACCCGGACAGTCGTTCCGAGAGTTTAGCCCTGTTTCCCCCATTTATGCATGTGTCATATATTGCTACCTGTTTTTGTTGTGTTGGGTCAGTTGGTTTGGGTCTGGAGTGGTCATGGTGAGAATTGAGACATTAGGCTCTTAAGGTAGCATAATAGTTGAGAAAGTCAACTGAGAGTTGACTTATTGGTGAACGACCTTGGAATGCAGATTTTATGGCTCAGATGGTTGTTAGATGAATTGGGACTTAGGAGTGTGTTCGGAATGGAGTTTTGATGTCTAGTGTAGAATTAGGGGCGAAAGTTAGTTTTTGGCGATTTCTGGTTGGTAATAGAAAATAGGATATTGGGGTCGGAATGGAATTTCGAAAGTTCGAACAGGTCCGTAATTCCATTTTGAGTATGTGTGCAAAATTTCAGGTCAATCGGAGGTGTTATGGTTGGTTTCGGCGTCGTTGGCGAAATTTGGAAGTTT
>ML501714.1:149756-193557 GCA_005239535.1 Nicotiana rustica | reverse complement strand
ATAATTTATCTTGATTATGGGAATGGTTTAATTCCAACTTCTTGTGCTAGTACATTTTGTATGTATTGAACGGACTAAGTAGATATAAGTATTTTATACTGACTTAATAAAATAAACTCTCTAGCCATTAAATGTACTTATACTCTTAATCTTGATATAATTATTATTAGCTGTGTATATTATTATTGTTTTGATTTATTAAAAGGCGAGATTCTTTCACGGGTCCATATGCCTGGTAAATTGGATAATAATAATGTACATTGGCGAAGTAATAGTTAGTTGATGGAATCCATGTCTCGGTTTAGAGATTGATGATACACCTTTATGAAAGCTTATAAGTTTTCATGTGTAAACCCGGCCGGTGGATTTTGTATCCGATACATGAAATAAGTTAAACGAAAGTCTAAAGGAAATAATCAATAAATTAAATTGTCAGTAATTTAATTTAATTGATTAGTAACTGAAACTTAACATGGGGAGTTAAATAAGATTTAATGGATGAATTTCGAAATTGAATAAAGAGTGCAATTGCGAATTTTTAGTGGAATAATTCGTAATTAATTATGATAGATATTAATTTCGAAAATTAGAAATTAATTCCATAATTGGAGCCTTGTTAACTAAACTATGTGGTCCCTACTGTGCCTAAATAATATGAAATAAAGGAATCCTTTTTCTGGTGGAAGAGAAAACCTAACAGGTTTTGAAAAAGAGTTTTAACCCTTAAAACTTGTGTTATAAATACATAAGGTTTTCCTCCTAGAAAAAGAGAAGAAAGGAGGCCGAAAATTTCAGCCATCGTGGCCGAAAATTTCAGCTATTTTTTCCTAGAATTTCGCCCACACGAAATTACTATTTTCGGGTATTATTTGGGTAATACAGTAGAAGATTGTGGAATGTTCGAGGATCACGATTGTGCGGGTGGTGGAGATTCCATTGTGTAGTTATGGAATTGAAAGGCTTACGCAAAAGAAGAGATATGTTCACGCTTCAAGAGGTAACTCGTGAAACCCTGTATATGCTAGTTGTCTAGATTACATGTGATTTTGATACTAGGATTACTTCCGCTCCAACAAAATTAAGATATGGATCTCTAGTAATACTTGGTTTGGAGTGGAGTAGTTATTGTATTAATGAAGTAGTTAACTTTTGGGGTTTCATCCTTCCTGGACTTTAGCTAGTCCAATATTGTAGTTGTTATGGTAGTTAATATTATGAAGGGGAGCCTTGGAGTAATGGTAAAGTTGTCTCTGTGTGACATGTAGGTTACGTGTTCGAGCTAGGGAAGCAGCCACTAATGCTTGCATTACCGTAGGCTGTATGTTGTCTCCTTATGACCTATAGGTCAGGTGTTCGAGCTATGGAGCAGCCACTAATGCTTGCATTAGTGTAGGCTATGTGCATCACACCTCTTTGGGTGCAATCCTTCATCGGATCCTGCATGAACACAGAATACCTTATGCACCAGGCTGTCCGTTTTTATTTTTTAATTATTTCTATGGTAGTTAATATCTAAGGACCATTATCTGCTATCAAGAAGTATGAAAGAAAAACAAAACAAGTAGATAACCTATTGATCTTTATGAGCTACAACATTAAGAAGTTTTTTAAAGAATTTTCTTAATTACCCATTATTAAACCCTTCTTTGTTCTTCTCCAGTGATATCTAATCTCTGCAGTACTTGCACATTATTGCTGGAATGTAGTGTGCTTGTGTCTTTTGTATGACATGACAAGAATGACTAATAATGTTTAGCAGATACACTTATGGTTACTTGAATTAAAGATATTACTATAACCTTGAATACACTCTTATAATAGAAATACTTCATTACATAAAGTTGATCGCTAGCAAATGAGTCTAGGAGTCCAATGTCTCATTTGATTTCTGATAACAGAGATTTGAATTTTCACTCAAATCAATTAAATAGATATTTTTTTTAATTTCACAACTATTTCTTAGCTTCTTACTACTAATAGTTTTGAATCATTTATAGTTTGTACAATATCCTAAAATCATTAAGACATTAACTTAAAGATTCATGCCAACTTTACTTTTACCACGATTCTACAATTGCCCGTTGCCGCCACTGTATAGGTCAAAATCTGTCCGTAAGGTAGACATTAAAGGAGGCAGTGAAAGGTCGACCAAACCGTAGCCATGTCTTGCAAAGTACGACCTCGTCAGCCACCGGTCATATCCGAGATCGAATCAATGAAGGGTCTGTGTGGTTAAACGCCCGCTGCGAACGACATTTCAAAGGCGACGTGACCACCAGAGGATCTGCCGGTTAAATACCATTGGATAAAGGGGAGTATGGGGGCACATATAGGGGAGGATCTTCCACAAAAGAGGAGGGGGGACTTCCGAAAAAGAGAGAGAAAAGAGAGAAAGGAGCCCTCTCTAGCTAATCCAGCAACAATGAAGCCAACACACAAAAAGGGAGATCATCTTCCACTTTAAATGCATGAGCATAGGATTATGATCCAAAATGTAAGCATGTCATTCATATTAAGCCAACTTTGTAATTATCAAAGAAGTTCAATAAACTCATGCCTTTTGGTACATGTATTCAATATAGTCCGATCTAGAGTCAATTATGTTTGGTTAAGATTTATCCTTTATTTCACTTTTGATTGATCTTGCAAAAAGCTTAAGCCAGTTTTGCACAAACAATTTGGCGCCGTCTATGGGGATTTCTTAATCAAAATCTTAGTTCCCTCTAGATTTCAAAACCGATCCAATCTAAGTCATCTTTTTCTATAGCATCAACCGAGGCTCCTCACACAGATGAGGGAAGGGAAGAGGAACCCCGGTCGTCGTGCACTTTGCACGATTGTAATCCCATTGACAAGCGCATCTTAGGCGACAATCGCTTCTTCCACCTCTTGATAAGAGAATTGCCCGCTTCGGGACACCTTAGAATAGTGGACACACCCCACCCCCGTAGCCGCATTCATCATGCACCTTACGAATCTTATGAACAGAATATGACATGCTTTCCTAATTCGTGCATCTCTTACGGATTCGGGCCAGGACTCGGCCTCAAAATCCCGACGAACAAGTACAGTCAAAGACGTATAGAATTGTCTTTAGGACGGGAAATGAAGCAAGCAACCAAGCGACATGACCCCTCCATCCTCTGGGACGCCGGTCTAAGGTAACAAAAATTCATCAAATTTTAACTTACCATGTTTTTCCGTCAGAACGAAAACAGGGACGAAGACTCTCCTAAAGCGGAAAGGGACTGGGACTCGCCCAAGCCGTGCCTAGTATTCTCCAATAGAAACGAAATAAAGCGGACAGGGACTGGGACTCGCCCAAGCGGCGCCTAGTATTCTCCAATAGAAACGAAATAAAGCGGACAGGGACTGGGACTCGCCCAAGCGGCACCAAGTATTCTCCAATAGAAAGGAAATAAAGCGGACAGGGACTGGTACTCGCCCAAGCAGCGCCCAACATTCTCTAATAGAAACGAAATAAAGCGGACATGGACTGGGACTCGCCCAAGCGGCGCCTAGTATTCTCCAATAGGAGCGAAATAAAGCGGACAGGGACTGGGACTCGCCCAAGCGGCGCCCAGTATTCTCCAATAGGAACAAAACGCAGCGGACAGGGTCTCACTGGAGAGGCGCCCAACATTCTCCAATAAAAATAAAGCCAGGTTAACTGATGTTCACCTACAGAACGCAAGGCACCCCAGCACAAATCAAACAAGCAGAACTCGCCGCAGAAAATGCACGAATAACGTAAAAAGGGGGGGGGGGGCATCGACCTTGCTCGACTTTACGATGGGTTCTTGTTTCGATCTCACTCGAAATAACATCCTTGCGGCTATCAGCCATCGCCGAATTCAATAAAGTTCGACATCGCATAGACCAGCACAAAATGTCACCATTACAACCTTCCGTTGGGGCCCTCCTTGCGGCTACCCATCCTGACCCATCAGGAACCGACGAACTCCAACGTCTCACAAACAAGGAACCTACACTACCCAAGGTGAAAGTCACCTCGAAGTTCAAGGTGCCTATTCATCGCTCTGCCTATCGTCTACTCCAACCGGACCGGTGAAGGGACTAGGTAGAGAGAACTCAAATGAATAAAATAAACAATGTAGCATTCTCCAATGAAGTGGATAAACAAAGCCATACACAACTTTTCTTTGCAAAACTCCAAAACCGCTCCACTCCACACATATTCGGCCTCACTCAAATCTTTTATATTCGACCTTCTCGAATCACTTACATTCGACCTCGCTCGAATCTTTTACATTCGACCTCGCTCGAATCACTTACATTCGTCCTCGCTCGAATCATTTACATTCGATCTCGGTCGAATCATTTATATTCGACTTCGCTCGAATCTCTTACATTCAACCTCGCTCGAATCACTTACATTTGACCTCGCTCGAATATTTTACATTCGACCTCGCTCGAATATTTTACATTCGACCTCGCGATAATCACTTACATTTGACCTCGCTCGAATCATTTACATTCGACTTTGCACGATTCACTTATATTCGACCTCGCTCGAATTACTTACATTCAACCTCATTCGAATCTTTTACATTTGACCTCGCTCGAATCTTTTACATTCGACCTCGCTCGAATTATTTATATTCGACCTCACTCGAATCATTCATATTCGGCCTCGCTCGAATCACTTACATTCGAACTCGCTCGAATCTTTTGCATTTGACCTCGCTCGAATCATTCACATTCGACCTCGCTCGAATCACTTACATTCGACCTCGCTCAAATCTTTTACGTTCGACCTCGCGCGAATCATTTACATTAGATCTCTCTTGAATCACTTATATTCGACCTGGCCGAGCCATTTACATTCGACTTCACTCGAATAACTTATATTCGATCTCGCTTGAATCATTTTTAGGTGATCTCGCTTGAATTATTTATATGTGATCTCCAGAAATCCACACAAGTATGCAAAGAAGTATATCAAAATAAAATCTAGGATATACACAAGATTGAGCAGTCATTCCATTCACAAACGCGACAACTACATCCTACAAAAGGCCAGAAAGAGCCCAAAACAAAAAGAAAACAAAAGAACAGAAAAGGAAAACATAAACAAACAAGTGCAAAAGAAAGCCAAACATAAAAACTGCAACAACACCCTCATTCGGTGTCACTCCCGTCGGCGCCCTCGCCGTCATCTTCAAAAATCCCATCGTCGACATCAACATCCCCGCCAGCCTCCGGCGATGCGGGATCATAACCACAGTTGACACGGGCCTCACGTGCCTTCGCCCTAGCACCTTCAAAGGCCGCCTCAGAAACGCTCCCCGCCTCCTACAAACTCTTGTATATGTCGCGTTGGGCTTCAGCGTAAACCCACAAATCATGCAAGCGGCGAGGAGCGGAAGTAGTGGAGGACTCCACCTGAGCCAACAACCGCACCTTCTCAGCCTCGAGAGCCACGACCTGATCCCCCAAATGCTGCGCCTCCTGGTCGATCTCGCCAATGTGCTCCTCAAGCCTAGCCTTCCTCAAGGTGGTTGTCGCCCTCTTATACTCCTGCTCAGATCGGAGGACACAGATGGTGTCGTCTAGCGCCGCTACTCTCGCTAAAGCAAACTTTTAAGCACGTTCGGCTTGCTCCAATGCAACCACCTTCCCTTCCAACTCAACTAGCTTTTGCCTCTATTCCGCACTTAAAACTTCCACCTTGGTAGCGCTCTGATCGAGCTCAACCTGCAATGATTGCACCTTGGCCTGAAGGTCCCTATACTATGCGGCAACCCCCTTGCCCAGTTCAAGTTCCTCATCCTTAGCATGTAGCAGCTCCTCTAACTCGATGCATCTGCGGATAGACCGCATCAAATCCTCATCCCTCCTCTCCAATTCTTCCCTAGTAGACCGGGTACCAACGCCTGCCCTAAGCCGCTCGTGCAACTCACGACATCTGCCGTGATACCGCCGGTATTTCTCAACCATCTTTAGAAAAATCTCAGCCCGCATCTCAGCCCTATGAGCACTCTCAACCTCCATCATGTAAGTATGCAAAAAAGGAGAGAGAAGGGAGTAGTAAGGTTTAGAAAAAGCAAAATCACCAAACAAAGAAGGTAAAAGAACTTACCCTCTGCAGATGAAAAAAGGATGTCAAATTGTGGCACCAACTCCACCGTATCTTGTAATAGATTGAGATCATATAGTATCTCCAGAATTAGGGAAGGGCCCTCAGCCATCACCACGGTCCTGGTAAAGCCCCGATCGAACAACCTCACATCATCATGATCAAGGTCAGACTCAGTCTCATAGTCCTCAACCACGACACCCGTCCTTCTCTCCTCGGCCGAAGGAGGAGCACGGTCCTGTCGAGATGACAATGGTCTGCTATGAATGGTTACGACTGTACCAGGAATCCGTATCCCCGGCGCATCAACTTCACTAGCGTCCACATAAGGCCTCTCCATCACTTCCCACTCAACTTTGACAACAACCTCAGAAACCATCGGAGCGGGCTCACCCCGTGCCAGCATCTCGGTCATTGAGGCCTCCTCAAGTGTTACCCTCTGCCTTTTTGATGGGGCCTCTCCGCTGCCAACAAGGAAAGACTTGTCGGGCCCACAAACCGACGGAACCAGAGTCTCCGGTTCAGTAGCCACCTCCAAACGCACTGATGCGGTTGAGTTTCCAGCTTCATCGCTCATAGGAGCCACCGGCGCGGGTCGTATGGGAGCCGCCGGTTGACGAAACACCAGCGGGGGAGGCCTCACTCTTCTCTACCCTCTCCGACCTATCAAAACAAAAACGCATAAGTATAGAGAAATATACAAAGAAGGAGTATGGTTAAAGCCAAAGTAAAGCGACTTACTAACTATGGGTCTGCGCCCAAACCTCTTGTGGAAGCGCGCCCACTTGCGGATCCCCACGGTATGCGTCAAGACCTAAGCCACCCAGTCGCGAATATCCTCCACTGGCGAGGGAGACGACCTCTCAACTGTAACGAAAACAATATACGAAAGGTCAGCGACCATCTAACGAGGTCGCCTGAGGCGAATAATTAATCGACATAGCAAGAGGAAGCGAAGGAATACTTACGGGAAAAATTCCACGTCTCGGGGAATCTGACGGGGTCGGACAGCAGGTGCTTCGTACGCACGAAGAAGAAACTCTCCCAAAAGAGGCAATTGGTCCTATCATCCATTCCAACCACCAAACTCTTCGTACTCCTATGACGGAGATGCAATATAGTCCCCCACTGGAAATGAGGGGCGAAGAGGTGCATCATGTGACGGAGCAAAACGTCACGGCCGGCCAATTCTGCATACTTGGTCAGCATCATAAAAAGCTTGTAAATATACGGGGTGAGTTGGGCCGGGCACACCTCGTAGAAACGGCAGAAATCTACAACCAATAGAGGAACATGGAGTGTGTACCCGATGACGAAAGGATATGCGTAGAAAGCGCAATACCCTGGGCGGTGTAAGTGAACTATATCACCTCCCTCCGGGATGAGTTCAACATGCTCCGGGATACCCTACTTGATTTTAAAGGTGGCAAGTGCCGCCGCATCCATCACCGATAATGCCGGAGCAGGGTCATCCTCGGCAGGGTGGTTAAAGTCATTCCTAGTTTTCCCCGCGCGAGGCACCACCTCATCCGTCGTCGAAAAACTTTCGTCTTCTACCAAACTCGTCTCTTCATCAAGAGAAGGAGTAACATTCTCTGGTATCGGAGCATTGACAGATTGGTTAGGGTTCGAAGAACCGGCCATTGTAAATCAGAGCAAGAATTGGGAATATGGGAGAAATATATCAAGAGTTGTTTGCACTCCTGGGAAGTATGAATGATAAATAGCCGGCAATTTTGAAGATTTCCGCTTAAACTCAATTCGGATAATGCCATATCAAGACAAAGGCCCCCTACTTATAAGCACAAAAATCTCGGTTAACCAAAAATGAAACGCCACCTTTTTTCAAAAAAAAAATAGCGGAAGCGGCACAAGAAACGATGCAACGCTCGCCACATGAAACGTGCGTCATAATGACACCTGACTAATTAATGTCACTTCAACAGACATACAAGTCTGACATGTCCCTTGAAACGTCATATATTCTCCTCATTGAGGAATGCGCGCCCATGCCCCAAAATTGATCTCGACCCAAGGGGCGACGAGACCCACTCGATGCCTCGTCTAGAGATGGCTGAATGCTCAGATTTCGACGATTCGTATCGACCTGGTCCTCCCACCGCGCTTGCCTGATAGCAACCCCAACAGGCAGAGGGACTAACTGTATAGGTCAAAATCTGTCCTTAAGGTCGACACTAAAGGAGGCAGTGTTGGGTCGAGCAAACCGTAGTCATGGCTTGCAAGGTGCAACCTCGTCATCCACCGGTCATATCCGAGATTGAATCAACGACGGGTCTGTGTCGTTAAACGCCTGCTGCGAACGACGCTTCAAAGGCGACGTGACCACCAGAGGATCCGCCGGTTAAAGACCATTGGATAAAGGGGAGTATGGGGGTACAAATAGGGCAGGATCTTCTATAGAAGAGGAGGGGGACTTCCCAAAAAGAGAGAGAAAAGAGAGAAAGGAGCCCTCTCTAGCTAATCCAACTACAGTGAAGCCAACACTCCAAAAGGGAGATCATCTTCCACTTTAAGCGCATGAGCATAGGATTATGCTCCAAAATGTAAGCATGTCATTCATATTAAGCCAGTTTTGTAATTATCAAAGAAGTTCAATAAACTCATGCCTTTTGGTACATGTATTCAATATAGTTCGATCTAGAGTCAATTATGTTTGATTAATATTTATCTTTTTTTTCACTTTTGATTGTTCTTGCAAAAAGCTTAAACCAGTTTTTGCGCAAACAGCCACCGCTAGCCATCATCATACAACCACCACTGTCACTTACCTCCACTACTAGCCCCTTCCACGACCTGTCAGGCTGTCACTACTTAGTTGCTGCGCTATCTTTGGTGAAACGATTCCAATTGAATTCGCTTTGCTAAAAAGTTGCATTGTACAAAAAGGTGAGAATATATATATATATATATATATACTATATGTTTTTTTATTTCAACTTTTTTACTCTATAGTGAAGAGCAACTTACATGATCTTTTCAATGATTTTTACCAAGTGAAGGGCAACATAACGAAGAAGGCAAAAATGCACGGTGTTAGTATTTTTCAAGCCTTACCTATTTCAACAATCCCTTATATCTTTGTGCATAAATTGGTGCGTTGAATTGTATATATAGATCTATAGTCAAATTTTCTTTCTGTAATTGAGCTTTAGAAAAATATTGTATCGATTAATTAAAGGCAAATCCCTTTTATTATGAAAAGAATTACATACTGTCATGTTTTTGTTTATCAGAAATAATCTTGTACTAATTCCTTATTTATACTCTCTCCCAATAGTTTTGGTTCGAACCTTGTATTTATTTTAAAATTTTTTATTGGATATATATAAATTATTAATTTAGAACCCACTAACTTAAAACGATTAGAATTCCCGAACTCATAAACTTAAAATCCTGACTCCGTCTCTAATAGAACATTATTGTCGGACCCATCAAGTTATCAAAATGGCTAAACTCTGTTTTTGGATGCCAAATTTGATGAGTTCGTATAGTCATGAGAAATAGAGAGGAAGAGAAAACTATCTTATTTCTTCTATATATTCAAGTGTCGACAATGTCACTTCTCATCCTCTATTTATAGTATTCCATAGAGGTATACAAAAGAATGTCATAAGCATGACATTAAACATTTGAGATCATGGAGGAAGATCACGGGGAGGTTATGGAGGTATGTGAGTTACAACCATAAGTATGGGAGTAGTGGGAGTTATGGAGATAATGGAGAAGAGTAGTGGGTGTTATAGGAGTTATGGACATCCACCATATACAAATATTTCATAACACTCCCCCTTGGATTTCCATTGATAATGTGTCTCGTTAAAACCGTACTAGGAAAAAACTCTTTGGAAAAAATCTTAGTGAAGGAAAAAGAGTACACATATTTTATAATACGCATTGTTTGCTGCCTCGTTAAAAACCTTGCCAGCAAAACCCATTGGGACAAAACCTGTGTGAAGGAAAAAAGAGTGCATCGCGTTCTATATTTCCCCTGACAAAATTATCACTTGATATCTAAAAGACGATGAATTCCAATCATGTATAACAACTTCTCGATTGCTGAGGTTGGCAATGCCTTGTGAAGAAGTTTGCCAAATTATCACTTGAATAGATTGTTGAACATCAATCATGTCTGAAATAGAACTTTGGTGAAATACGTTTTATTTTGTCTCCTTCGATAGTCCTTCTTTCAATGGAGCTACTCATGCAATATCATCTTCAATGTAATTGAAATCTTATAGAATATCATAATCTGGCAGTACCCTCACATCCAAATAGATTATCTGAACAACGAACCATCCCCTGCATTTGTATAACCAACATAACCTTGACAATATTTGTTAGAATAAACAAATCTATATCAAAGACTTCTTTTACAATATAATCCTAAGTATCTTTATATAGGAATTAACTATATCACGCTAGCATATTGTTAAACTCGTGGTTCTAGAAAGACACATAGTGCATCAATTTCAATTGACACAAAAATGAATCATGTACGTCATGATTGCTCTAATCCCAACCTTAACGTGTATATCATGAGAATAAGCAGCACAAGAAAATTCTTGAAGAACCTTCTATTTCTTCAATATATGCCAATGTGAATTCTCAATCAGTTTTCGCACCATAATTGAAACGGGATGGCCAACCGGTCATGCCAACTAATATTTATTTCAGTAAACCTCTAGTTTACTTGTGGCATATGATTCTATCATCATGCTTATACTTGTGTAGTACAAATAGAAGAAAAGTCGGGTAACCTTTCATATTTACCGATATGATTATAGCAATATGAAGATATTCAATCTTCCTTTCATTTATAGCCTCAATATGCCAATCACTTTGGCTAATATCTTAGAAACTCAAAAAGAGCCATAAATAATTTTATTTATCGGCTAATAACAAATTTGCTCTTACGGAGCTCTCAATAATTTTGTACTACAAGATCTTTTATAACACCATGCAAGTGGTGAATATTTTCTCTAATCCATAGAGAAAATCATATTATTAATGTCATGGTCAAAATCATCATAAGCAAAATCATTTCTTGCTTTAACTTTGCCTTTAATAACCTTTTTATAAGCATGGCAAAATATTATTGGCGTACCATATGTACGCGACCAATGACATATTCATATGACCACACAATAATATTTATTATCTTCCTTTCTCTCAAACCTCCCTCGGAGGTGAGTTGTGGTATTTATCCAACCATGGATAAGCACATTCTTATGCATAATTTATATCAAATGTATATTTTCACATTCACTTTCAAGAATGAGTCAAATCAAGTGAGACAAGCTTCATATTTTTTCATGAAAAATACTTTATGTTTCTTTAGTCATCGTTATATCATCAATATGGTGCATTGGGACTCAAACCCAATGCTTTTCCCATATAAATGCATGTTAGGCCATAATGAGTTGGTACTCAAATCTAACTCTTATCATCATAGTGCACCAGGACTCAAACCTGGTGTCTTACCATTATACAATGGCATAATAAGTTTAAGTGGACTCACCCTTGAGCCTTTCATAATATACTACTTTCTAATAATCAATTATTTTTTTCCGAACTTTAATGAATGTTCACATTGATTTGTTTTCACAAACAACTACATGATCAAATATAAAGTGAATAAAACTATCTTAGTTATACAAAATCTATTTTGACCACAACATAAATTTAAATTCTTATTATTTTTATTATATTAATTAGAAACTTTCTCAATAGTTAACAGTTCCATAATCTTGGCTTGCAAACTGTAGGAGCAGTACATATTGGAGATGATATCAAGATATCATAATATGCTCTTGTTTGCAACTCGAAAACAGAGGTACTCCATATATATACATCTGCACAAATAAAATTAAATTTCTAAGTAACACAAATTATACCAAGTCATAAATACTAAAGTAAGTTAATTATATGACTCATGGTTTAAAACAAATGATACTCCCTGTATAATAGAAGCAAAAAACAACATTGATATGGCAATAAAATGCCCAGATGTTCATATGTTCAACCAAACCGATTCAAGGTTGTAGCTTCCATGGAAGGATTTCATATCTTAAAGAAAATATAAGAAGAATATAACAATTCATGCTGATAACGTGTTAAGAAACTAAGCTCAAAGTAATAATATGATGCAAGAAAATAGACAAGAAATGTAGAGAGGAAGAGAAAACTATCTTATTTCTTCTATATATTCAAGTGTCTACAATATCACTTCTCATCCTCTATTTATAGTATTACATAGATGTATACAAAAGAATGTCATAAACATGACATTAAACATTTGAGATCATGGAGGAAGATCATGGGGAGGTTATGGAGGTATGGAAGTTACGACCATAAATATTGGAGTAGTGGGAGTTATGGAGATAATGGAGAAGAGTAGTGGGTGTTATAGGAGTTATGGACATCCACCATATATGTCACGACCCAAAATTCCCACCGTCGGGACCGTGATGGCGCCTAAAATTGAACCTGCTAGGCAAGCCATCGTAATTATTCATATTTATTAAAACCCTTCATTATTAAGTGAGAACAAGTAAAATACGACTTTTCCATAAATAAAAGCTTAAAAATAAGAAACAGGTTAAATTAAATCCACATTTTTAACGAATTCTCAAATATCCAACCCAGATATTTGGAGTCACAATGTCACAGACTATCTAAGGTTAATACATAAAAAGGTCCGAAAGAAATAAATACGTCTGTTTTGAAATACTAAAACAGAAATCGAGAAGTGGAAGGGGACGCCAAGGTCTGCGGATGCTTGCAGGACTACCTCAGTGTCTCCGAGTGGACTGAAGGAAGCCGCCTATCTCAATGTCCACTGGGTCCTGTACCGGGATCTGCACAACAAAAAGGTGTGCAGGTGTAGTATCAGTACAACCGACCCCATGTATTGAGTAAGTGCCGAGCCTAACCTCGGTGAAGTAGTGACGAGGCTAGGACACGACAAATGATACAACCTGTGCAATTTAATAGTATACAAAAGAATTAACAACAACATGAAGTAAACAGTTAAGTAAATAGAAATTAACAACACAGAGCAAACAAGTGCACGACATCACCCTTCGTGCTTTTACTCTCATCCTCACAATAAGTAAATAGAAACGGAACGGCATGACCCCTCGTGCCATAATATCATAACATGGCACGACATGACCCCTCGTGCTAAAATATCATAACATGGCATGACATGACCCCTCGTGCTAAAATATCATAACATGGCATGGCATGACCCCTCGTGCTGAATATCATAACATGGCACAACATGACCCCTCGTGCGTTAATGTCAGGAACAACATTTTGGCAAGGAAAATTTCAACAATATGCATCATAAATCACAACATCCCGGCAAGGGAACAACAACAAAAATAACACCGTCCCGGCCAGGGACACAACTATAACCAATCTTACACAAGTACATAACTTTACAAAAATATTCCTCAACCGAATCAAATACTCAACAGTAATTACAATCAAGAATTTCCACTAGTGAATAACCACCAAAGTGAACGTTAATCCATAACACAGTGAATATTAATGAAAATCACATAATTCGTAATAACCGACTCACGGGCATGCTTGACAACAACATATAGGTATTCGTCACCTCACCTATACATTGAACATGGAATAAACACATAGCAATTAAGACTCAACACCTATTCCCTCAAGCTAAGGTTAGGCCAACACTTAGCTCGACTTTCACGAACGAAATCACGCCTCAATCACCTCTTTTCCTTTTGAACGGGACTCCAAATCAATTGTATCTAAACATAATTGACTCAATAACATCAATAAATGCTAAATAATTCAATTCCAATGCTTAATTATAAACTTTATAACATTCTTCCCAAAAATCCAAAAATCGACCTCGGGCCCGCTTGACCAAAACACGAGGTTCAGACCAAAACCCGATCACCCATTCACCCACAAGCTCGAATATGTAATTAGTTTTGACATCCGACCACAAAAAGAGGTCTAATTCTCAATTAATCATAAAGCCCTAACTCTACCCAAATCCCTAATTTTCTACCCTTAAACCCATGTTTTAGGCCTAGAAATCTAATGGGTGATGTTAAATATTGAAGAAAAGGAGTATAAGATTACTTACCTACGAGGTTGGGGTGAAGGTTTCTTCCAAGAATCGCCCAAAGTGAAGTGAAGAAGAAGGAGTTATGAATATTGGGTCAAATCCCGTAATGTGTTCTGTTTTTTGACAAAAATAATAACTAGCGAATTTTGACTTATGCGATCACGATGGAGGGAAATGCGATCGCACAATTGACTGACTCCCACACTCCGCGATCGCGATGGAGATAATGCGATCGCACAGTCCTAAGCCTACCCATCCCCCAACCTTCCTATTTCTCTATGCGGTTGAAGCTAATGCTATGTGATCGCATAGTGCTAACGACCCCCTCCTAAAATCTGTGCTATGCGATCGCGAAGGACCCTATGAGATCGCATAGTACTCAACACCAGACACTAGAAACAAGCATTTGCATCAGAGTTTTCTAAGTTAAAACACCCCAACACCTACTCGAAACTCACCCGAGCCCTCGGGGATCCAAACCAAATATGCACACAACCTAAAAAATATCCTACGGACTTATTCGTGCAATCAAATCACCAAAATAACATCATAAACAACGAATTTAACCCCAAATCAATGAAAACTTTCAATACTTTCAAAGTATCAAAATTTACAACCGTGAGTCCGAATTACGTCAAACAACCTCCCGTTTCTTACCAAACTTTACAGGCATGACATATATATTATATCGAACCTGTACCGGGCTCCGGAACCAAAATACGGGCCCGATATCACAGATTTCAAATATAATTAAACTTTCAAAAATCCTTTATATTTTCAGAAAACAATTTCATTCAAAAATTTATTTCTCGGACTTGGGACC
Source organism: Nicotiana rustica (assembly GCA_005239535.1). Taxonomy (NCBI): domain Eukaryota; kingdom Viridiplantae; phylum Streptophyta; class Magnoliopsida; order Solanales; family Solanaceae; genus Nicotiana; species Nicotiana rustica. The sequence continues at coordinate 178,503 of ML501714.1, read as the reverse complement.
TCGGAATTTGATTCCGGGCATACGCCCAAGTCCCATATTTTCCTACACACCCTCCAGGATCGTCAAATCACGGGTCCGAGTTCATTTACCAAAATTGTTGACCAAAGTCAACTTAATTCAAATTTCAAAAATAAAATTGCCATTTTCCTCAATTTTTCACATAAAGGCTTCCTGGCTACATGCCTGGGCTGCACACAAATCGAGGTCAGATAGAAAGAGGTTTTCATGACCTTGGAACACAGAATTAACTAGAAATACATGAGATTACCTTTTGGGTCATCACAATCTCCACATCTGAAACAAATGTTCGTCCTCGAACGAACATAGAAAGGTACCTAAAGCAGGGAAAAAATGGGGATATCGGCTCCGCATATCGGACTCGAACTCCCAGGTAGCTGCCTCGACATGCTGACCTCTCCACTTAACACGTATCGAAGGATAACTCTTTGATCTCAATTGACTAACCTGCCGGGCTAATATGTCTACCGACTCCTCCTCATAAGTCAAATCCTTGTCCAATTGGACACTGCATAGTCTAGCACATGAGATGGATCGACAAGATACCTTCGAAGCATAGATACATGAAACACGAGATGCACAACTGATAAACTCGGTGGCTAGGAAAGTCTGTAGGCCACCTCTCCTACCTTCTCAAGAATCTCAAAGGGACCAATGTACCTAGGGCTCAACTTGCCCTTCTTTCCGAACCTCATCACGCCCTTCATGGGCGACACCTGAAGAAATACCCGGTCTCCTACCATGAATGCCAAATCACGAAGTCTACGGTCTGCATAAATCTTCTTCCTGGACCAAGCTGTACGGAGTCTATCCTGAATGATCTTCACCTTATCCAAGGCATCCTGTAATAACTCTGAACCCAACAACCTAGCCTCTCCCGGCTCAAACCACCCGACCGACGACCGACACCGCCTACCATACAACGCCTCATAAACAGCCATCTGAATGCTTGATTGATAGTTGTTGTTGTAGGCAAATTCAGCTAAAGGAAAAAAACTGGTCCCATAAACCTCCAAAGTCAATGACACATGCTCGTAACATATCTTCCAATATCTGAATAGTGCGCTCGGACTGTCCGTCTGTCTAAAGATGACACGATGTGCTCAACTTAACCCGTGTGCCCAACTTACGCTGAAATACTCTCCAGAAATGGGAGGTAATACCTCGGTAAGAAATAATGGACACGGGCACACCATGTAGGCAAATAATCTCCCGGATATAAATCTTTGCCACTCTCTCCGAAGAATACGAAACTGATACAGGAATGAAGTGTGCTGACTTGGTCAGCCTATCCACAATGACCCATACCGCATCGAACATCCTCTGAGTCCGTGGGAGTCCAACTACGAAATCCATAGTGATACGCTCCCACTTCTACTCAGGAATCTCAATCTGCTGCATCAAACCACCTGGTCTCTGGTGCTCGTACATAACTTGCTGACAGTTCAAGCAGTGTGCTACATATGTCACAATATCCTTCATCATCCTCTGCCACCAATAATGCTTCCGCAAATCCTGGTACATCTTTGCGGCGCCCAGATGAATGGAATAACGGGAACTGTGGGCCTCCTGCAATATCAACTCACGAAGCCCATCAACATCAGGCACACAAATACGACCCTGCATCCTCAAGACTCCATCATCACCAACCGAAAACTTCTTGGCACCTCCATCCTGAACCGTATCCCTAAGAACACATAAATGACGATCATCAAATTGCCTGTCCCGAATACGATCAAACAATGAAGAACGAGCCACCGTATAAGCCAAACCACTGCCAATCTCTGAAATATCCAATCTCATGAACAGATTGGCTAAAGCCTGAACATCTAAAGCAAGCGGTCGCTCCCCGACCGATATATAGGAAAGACTACCCATACCGACTGAATTCTGGCTCAAAGCATCGACCACCACATTAGCCTTTCCCGGATGATATAGAATGGTAACGTCATAGTCTTTCAACAGCTCCAACCATCTTCTCTGCCTCATATTAAAGTCTTTCTGCTTGAATGATATTGCAAACTCTTATGATCAATGAACACCTCACAAGACACACCATATAGATAATGCCTCCAAATATTCAATGCATGGACAATGGCTGCCAACTCTAAATCATGGACTGGGTAGTTCTTCTCATGAACCTTCAACTGACGTGAAACATAAGCTATAACCTTGTCATCCTGTATCAACACTACACCTAGTCCAACCCATGAAGCATCACAATACACGGTATATGGCCCTGAACCTGAGGGCAAAACCAACATCAGGGCCGTGGTCAAGGCTGTCTTGAGCTTCTGAAAGCTCGCCTCACACTCATCTGACCACCTGAATTGGGCACCCTTATGAGTCAACCTGGTCATCGGGGCTGCAATAGATGAAAATCCCTCCACAAACTGACGATAGTAACAAGCTAAGCCCAAGAAACTCCGAATCTCTGTAGCTGAGGTGCGTCTAGGACAATCTCTGGCTGCTGGAATCTTCTTGGGATCCACCTGAATACCCTCTGACGATACAACATGGCCCATAAATGCAACCGAACTCAACCAGAACTTACACATCAAAAATTTGGCATACAACTGGTTGTCCTTCAGAGTTTGGAGGACGACTCGAAGGTGCTGCTCATGCTCCTCTCGGCTGCGGGAGTAAATCAAAATATCATCAATGAAAACAATCACGAACGAATCCAAATAGGGCCTGGACACTCGGTTCATCAAATCCATAAAAGCATCTGGGGCGTTTGTTAACCCAAATGACATTACCAAGAATTCATAATGCCCATACTGAGTGAGAAAGGCTGTCTTAGGGACATCAGATGCCCTAATCCTCAACTGATGGTAGCCAGATGTCAAGTCAATCTTTGAAGACACTGTGGCACCCTGAAGCTGGTCGAACAAATCATCAATCCTCGGCAAAGGATACTTATTCTTAATAGTAACCTTGTTCAATTGCCAGTAGTCAATACACATTCTTATCGTGCCATCTTTCTTCTTAACAAACAAAACTGGCGTACCCCAAGGAGAAACACTAGGCCTAATAAAGCCTTTACCAAGCAAGTCCTGTAACTGATCCTTCAACTCTTTTAGCTCTGGCGGGGCCATACGATAAGGCGGAATAGAAATGGGCTGAGTGCCAGGAGCCAAATCAATGCAAAAGTGAATGTCCCTGTAAGACGCCATACCCGGCAGGTCAGTAGGAAATACCTCTAGAAACTCACGGACAATGGGCACATACTCCATAGAAGGAACCTCGGCACTAGAATCACGAACATAGGCCAAATAGGCCAAACAACCCTTCCCGACCATGCACCGAGCCTTCACATACGAGATAACACTACTGGAAGAATGACCAGGAGTCCATCTCCACTCCAATCGAGGTACTCCCGGTAAGGCCAAGGTCACAGTCTTGGCATGACAGTCCAGAATAGCATGGTAGGGAGATAACCAGTCCATCCCCAAAATGACATCGAAATCAACCATATCAAGAAGTAAAAGATCTACACGAGTCTCAAGACCACCAATAACCACTATACATGACCGATAGACTCGATCTACCACGATAGAATCACCCACCGGTGTAGATATATATACAGGAGTACTCAGGGAATCACGGGGCATAATCAGATAAGGAGAAATATATGAGGACGCGTAGGAAAATGTAGACCCCAGATCAAACAAAACCGAAGCATCTCTACTACAAACTGAAGCCATACCTGTAATGACTGATCGGAGGCCTCAGCCTCAGGTCTGGAGGGAATAGCATAGCATCGGGGCTAAGCCCCACCAATCTGAACATCCCTGGGTCGACCTACTGCGGGCTGACCTCTACCTCTCATAGTCTGTCCCCCACCTCTAACTGTCTGGCCTCCACCTCTGGCACCTCGACCTCCACCCCTAGCTAGCTGAGAGGGTGGGGGTGCACCTGGTGTGGGAATCATAACACGGGAACCCTGATGCTGAGAACCACCAGAAGCTCGGGGGAAAACCTGGAAATGTGCCCCATACCACCGCAAGAGTAACAAGATATCTGCTGCCGAGACAGCTGGCTCTGAAATTGTCCCTGTCGACCAGAATAACCGCCCTGGAAGCTCTGAAGCGGCGGTGTATTGATAGGAGCTGGTGGTGCACTGTGGGATACCTGGAGTGCTGACTGGAATTGTCTGGGAGGATGACGTATGCCAAAAGAATCTCTGCCTCCAGATTAGGCACCACTGAATCGTCTAAAATGATGAGGCCTCTTGTCAGACCCCCGACCACTGCCCTGTAATAAGACCATCTCAATCCTCCTGGCCACATTGGCCACCTCCTGAAATGAAATATCAGTACCTGTCTCTCTGACCATCTGTAGTCTAATCGGCTGAGCTAGCCCCTCAATAAGCCTCCTCACCCTCTATCGGTCTGTGGGGAGTATCATGATAACATGTCGGGCCAAAGTGATAAACCGGATCTCATATGGTTAACTTTCATAGAGCCCTGCTGGAGACGCTCAAACTGCCTCCGAAGATCCTCTCTCGTGGTAACTGGTAGAAACTTCTCTAAGAACAACTTGGAGAATTGAGCCCAAGACAAAGGCGAAGATCCAGCTGACCTGGTCAAGCAATAATCCCTCCACCAAGTCTTGGTGGGACCAGAAAGACGAAAAGTAGCAAAATCGACTATGTTGGTTTCCACGATCCCCATGTTCCGAAGAACCTCATAGCAACTATCTAAGTAATCTTGGGGGTCCTCTGATGGGTGATGTTAAATATTGAAGAAACAGAGCAAACAAGTGCACGGCATCACCCTTCGTGCTTTTACTCTCATCCTCACAATAAGTAAATAGAAACGACACGGCATGACCCCTCGTGCTATAATATCATAACATGGCACGACATGACCCCTCGTGCTAAAATATCATAACATGGCACGACATGACCCCTGGTGCTAAAATATCATAACATGGCACGGCATGACCCGTCGTGCTAAAATGTCATAACATGGCACGGCATGATCCCTCGTGCGTTAATATAAGGAACAATAGTTTGGCAAGGAAAATTTCAACAATGTGCATCATAAATCACAACATCCCAGCAAGGGAACAACAACAAAAATAACACCGTCCCGGCAAGGGACGCAACTATAACCAATCTTACACAAGTACATAACTTTACGAAAATATTCCTCAACCGAATCAAATACTCAATAATATTCACAACCAAGAATTTCCACCAATGAATAACCATCAAAGTGAACTTTAATCCATAACACAGTGAATATCAATGAAAATACATAATTCATAATAACCGACTCACGGGCATTCTTGGCAACATTATATAGGTACTCGTCACCTCACCTATACATTGAACATAGAATAAAAATGTAGCAATTAAGACTCAACACCTATTCCCTCAAGCTAATGTTAGGCCAAACACTTACCTCGACTTCCACGAACGAAATCACGCCTCAATCACCGCTTTTCCTTTTGAACGGGACTCCAAATCAATTGTATCTAAACATAATTGACTCCATAACATCAATAAATCCTAAATAATTCAATTCCAATGCTTAATTATAGACTTTCTAACATTTTCCCCAAAAATCCAAAAATCGACCCCGGGCCCGCTTGGTCAAAACACGAGGTTCGGACCAAAACCCGATCACCCATTCACCCACAAGCCCGAATATATAATTAGTTTTGAAATCCGACCCCAAAACGAGGTCTAATTTCCAATTAATCAAAAAGCCATATCTCTACCCAAATCCCTAATTTTCTACCCTTAAACCCATGTTTTAGGCCTAGAAATCTAATGGGTGATGTTAAATATTAAAGAAAAGGAGTCTAAGATTACTTACCTATGAATTTGGGGTGACGTTTTCTTCCAAGAACCGCCCAAAGTGAAGTGAAGAAGAAGGAGTTATAAAAATTGGGTCAAATCCCGTAATGTGTTATGTTTTTGACAAAAATAATAATTGGGCGAATTTTGACTTATGCGATCGCGATGGAGGGAATGCGATCGCACAGTTGAATGAATCCCACACTCCGCGATCGCGATGGAGATAATGCGATCGCACAGTACTAAACCTACCCAGCCCCCTCCCTTCCTATTTATCTATGTAATTGCAGCTAATGCTATGCTACCGCATAGTGCTAACGACCCCCTCCTAAAATCTATGCTATGCGATCGCGAAGGACCCTATGCGATCGCATAGTACTCAACACCAGACACTAGAAACAAGCATTTGCATCAGATTTTTCTAAGTTAAAACACCCCGACACCTACTCGAAACTCACCCGAGCCCTCGGGGCTCCAAACCAAATATGCACACATCCTCAAAAATATCCTACGGACTTATTCGTGCAATCAAATCACCAAAATAACATCATAAACAACGAATTTTAACCCCAAAATCAATGAAAACTTTCAAAACTTTCAAAGTATCAAAATTTACAACCGTGAGTCCGAATTACGTCAAACAACCTTCGTTTCTTACCAAACTTTACAGACATGACATATATATTATATCGAACATGTACTAGGCTCCGGAACCAAAATACGGGCCCGTATCACAGATTTCAAATATAATTAAACTTTCAAAAATCCTTTATATTTTCAGAAAATAATTTCTTTCAAAAATTTATTTCTCGAACTTGGGACCTCGAAATTTGATTCCGGGCATACGCCCAAGTACCATATTTTCCTATGCACCATCCGGGTCCGTCAAATCACGGGCCCGAGTCCGTTTACCAAAAATGTTGATCAAATTCAACTTAATTCAAATTTCAAAAATAAAATTGCCATTTTCCTCAGTTTTTCACATAAAGGCTTCCCGGCTACACGCCCGGGCTGCGCACACAAATCGAGGTGGGATAGAAAGAGGTTTTCATGACCTCGGAACACAGAATTAACAAGAAATACACGGGATGACCTTTTGGGTCATCACAATCTCCACCTCTAAAACAAACGTTCGTCCTCGAACGGACATAGAAAGATACCCGAAGCGGGGAAAAGATGGGGATATCGACTTCGCATATCGGACTTGGACATAGAAAGGTACCTGAATGGACATAGAAAAGATTTTGTTGCATTTGCGTAACCAACAAAATCTTGACAGTATTTGTTAGAATAAACAAATCAATATCAAGGATTCCTTTTGCAATATAACACTAATGTTATTTCAATGTCTCCACATAGGAGTGAAACATATCTTGCAAACATACTAGTATACTCATGGGTTTAGCAAGATACATTAGTGCACCACTTGCATTAGACACAAAAATAAATCACGTACGTCATGATTGGTCTAATCCACATAAAATTTTGATGGAGCTTTATCTTGAGAACCTTAATATCCTTCAAAGATTTTTGTTATATGCATATCAAATGTATTGTCAAAATTAAAACCTGGAAACGATTTCATTTACCACTGGAGAACATATCTCCAAATAACTAAGTGCTATAAAATGGAATTCGGGTGATAGGACAATGCTAAGTCTTCCATGTCGTTGGATAGTAGGTTCGAGGGCAAGGAAGTTGCTAGGATATTTACGAAAAATCTTGTGCCACAATGTCCTCGATGATATTGTTTTGATTTTTCATTTCAATTTCAGGTGTTAACACTATTTGTCCAACTTCACATTTTTTCAGGTGAAGTAAATTTTCATTGCGCCTTTTTCATTTGGTCAATCATTTATCAGTCCAAATTCTATGACAGATTTGTGCTCAAGATCCTCGTCAATATTAATAATATTGAGCGTTATATTATATCAACAATATCATCGATGATAATTTTACATTGGTTCCATCGTTACCCACTAAAAACATAACTTATTGAGATCTCTTTATCTCATTATTTTCAGGTACCTGAGCCTCTCCCATGAGGTCTTATAAAGTGTTATGTCATAGTGCTCTTATGAAAATCGCCTCACCTCGAAGCTAGGTTTCAATAATATGAAAAATGAAGCAAAACTTGGAATCCTCAGCACTTAACAGGCTGCAGATGTCGCATTTGCGACAGGGGGTTTGCAAATGCGACTCGTAAAATGCGAACAACTTATCGCAAAAGCGAATAACGAAATTCCATGTTGCCTTCGCAAATGCAACCAGAGTGTCGCAAATGCGAACACTCGACCTTCTCAAAAGCGGCCGCTAGATAAAAAATGCGAACAAGCTCTACTCAGTTTTTTTATTGCAAATGAGATGCTGAGTCCGCAAATGAGAAATCAACAGGCCTTGCAAAAGCGACATATTCCTCGCAAATGTGAGTCTTTCCCTCAGCAGCCCAGCTTTGCAAATGCGAGGATGCTTCGTAATTGCGATAGTCGCATTTGCGACAGAAACATCGCAAATGCAATCACACCTGAACCAGAAATCAAAGATTATGAAAAATCGTTCCGAAACCAATCCGAATCCCACCCGAGCCCTCAGTGCTTTAAACCAAATATGCACACATGTCTAAAAACACAATAAGAACTCGGTCGTGTGCTCAAATCATCAAAATATCTTCTAAAACCACGAATCGGATGCCAAAACACATGAAAATCAAACTAAACTTGAAGAACTTCTAGAATCGCAACCGAGCGTCTGGACCATATCAAATCAACTTCGATTGACCTCAAATTTTACACACAAGTCACAGTTGCCACTACGGACCTATTCCAACTTTCGAAATCGGAATCTGACCTCGATATAAAAAAGTCCATTCCTGGTCAAACTTCTAACAATCCAACTTTTGCCATTTCAAGACTAATTCAACTACAGACCTCCAAATTACAATCCGGACGCGTTCCGAAGTCCAAAATCACCCAACAAAGCTAACGAAACTGATAAAACTCCATTCCGATTTCAAATGCTAAAAAGTTCAAACTTAGTCAATTCTTCAAACTTAGAACTTAAATCTTGAAGTTTATTCTTCCAAATTGATACCGGATAACTTGGAAACCAACACCGATGATTTGTGCAAGTCATAATACATCATACGGAGATACTCAAACCCTCAGAACACCGAGCGAAGTGGAGATACTCAAAACGACAAGCGAAGTGGAGATACTCAAAAAATAGAGATCATCTCAAAAATCCCATAAACTCACGGAATATTCACAAAGAGATCAAGAAGTGGCCATGAAAATTCTTGATAATAAAATACTTCAAAAAGATCCACAACATACTTCATGGATATCAAATAAATCCATGATAGTATGCATCATCCTACGTGTGCAAATACAATACTCCAACCCTCGAGTCACATAGATAATCAGGAGAGAAGAATCAAGAAAACAAACATAATTATGGCCGCATCATTTTATCAATAAAATTATGTTTCTTCATATTTGTATTGTGGTTGCAATTTATTTTTGTGTCACAAATAATTTATTGCAAACAAGTTAGCATGCCCAATGAGACAAGTTCTGCCCTTCATCTCTTCCTCCCATGAATCGGAAACTACAACTTCCAACTTATATGAGGTGATGATCGGGTACTTCAAGTCCCGTGTTAAAGTTTCGGCAAGAATACACCCGACAAACCTTCAAGGAGGGGGCATTTGTAGATATCAAAAATTTAAGCTAAATCCTAAATTCAAGATACTACAAGACAACTTTTAAAATTCTAGGAGTTTATTAGGGTTGCTTGGACGCTACTCTACCAAAACCCTATCTTCGTTACTACTCTACCCTAACCCTAGGTCACTCCTATAAAAAGGGTCACACGTTTCCTTAACAAAGGCATCTCAAAAATAGAGATCATCTCGAAAATCCCATAAACTCAGGGGATATTCACAAAGAGATCAAGAAGTGGTCGGATAATTCTTAATAATCAAATACTTCATGAAGATCCACAACATACTTCATGGATATCAAATAAATCCATGAAAGTTCGCATCAATCCTACGTTCGAGACATACATTGCTCCAACCCTCGAATCACAGAGATAATCAGGAGAGAAGGATCAAGGGAACAAACATAATTATACCCGTCATCATTTTATCAATAAAATTATGTTTCTTCATATTTATATTGTGGTTGTAATTTATTTTTGTATCACAAATAATTTGTTGAAAACAAATAACACTTTATAAGAAATTGATAACCATTACTTAAGGTAAATAAAAATACATGTACTTTATAATTTTACCAAATATTACATCCCATAAGAGGATCACGCAGGATATTTTTTAAAGAAGATGTATATGAAATTTTACAAGTATATATGAAAATTATATATTTATATATCGGTTTGGTTCGGGTTGTTTTTACACAATACCAAACCGAACCTAATCAGATTTTTTAATTGGTTTTGTTCGACTTTTTGATTTGGTGCGATTTTCCGATTCGATTTAAACACCCAATTATGCTACCTTATTAAAATTTAGTTGGACTTAATATAGGATTCAAGAAAAATTTCTGAGGGATATATATCCATAAACACTTAAAGTTCCACCACCGTTCCATTTTACTTCTTGAGTAAACCCACTCCAAGAATTCGATCAATTCCTCACTTCCTAAATCCTAAAGATTATGGCCGAAAGTGATTCTGACTCCCATGACTCAAGTGTTGGAAGCAACACTAGTATATTGAATATGTTTGCTGCTCATGATAACGTGAATCAAGATAATTTCTTGAATGGTGATTTAGTGGGAGATGAGTTGATACTAAACGATGATGCAGATAATGTGAATATTGTAGATGATTTCTTGAATGGTCCTGTAGTTGCAAATGAGTTGATAGTAAACAATGATGCTGTTAACGTGAATCAAGATGATTTCTTGAATGGTGATTTAGTGGGAGATGAGTTGATACTAAACGATGATGCAAATAATGTGATTGTAGATGATTTCTTGAATGGTCCTGTAGTTGCAAATGAGTTGATAGTAAACAATGATGCTGTTAACGTGAATCAAGATGATTTCTTGAATGGTGATTTAGTGGGAGATGAGTTGATACTAAACGATGATGCAAATAATGTGATTGTAGATGATTTCTTGAATGGTGATTTAGTGGGAGATGAGTTGATACTAAACGATGATGCAAATAATGTGATTGTAGATGATTTCTTGAATGGTGATTTAGTGGGAGATGAGTTGATACTAAACGATGATGCAAATAATGTGATTGTAGATGATTTCTTGAATGGTGATTTAGTGGGAGATGAGTTGATACTAAACGATGATGCAAATAATGTGATTGTAGATGATTTCTTGAATGGTCCTGTAGTTGAAAATGAGTTGATAGTAAACAATGATGCTGTTAACGTGAATCAAGATGATCTCTTGAATGGTGATTTAGTGGGAGATGAGTTGATACTAAACGATAATGCAGCTAATGTGAATATTGTAGATGATTTCTGGAATGGTCCTGTAGTTGCAAATGAGTTGATAGTAAACAATGATGCTGTTAACGTGAATCAAGATGATTTCTTGAATGGTGATTTAGTGGGAGATGAGTTGATACTAAACGATGATGCAAATAATGTGATTGTAGATGATTTCTTGAATGGTCCTGTAGTTGCAAATGAGTTGATAGTAAACAATGATGCTGTTAACGTGAATCAAGATGATCTCTTGAATGGTGAATTAGTGGGAGATGAGTTGATACAAAACGATAATGCAGATAATGTGAATATTGTAGATGATTTCTGGAATGGTCCTGTAGTTGCAAATGAGTTGATAGTAAACAATGATGTTGTTAACGTGAATCAAGATGATTTCTTGAATGGTGATTTAGTGGGAGATGAGTTGATACTAAATGATGATGCAAATAATGTGATTGTAGATGATTTCTTGAATGGTCCTGTAGTTGAAAATGAGTTGATAGTAAACAATGATGTTGTTAACGTGAATCAAGATGATTTCTTGAATGGTGATTTAGTGGGAGATGAGTTGATACTAAACGATAATGCAGATAATGTGAATATTGTAGATGATTTCTGGAATGGTCCTGTAGTTGCAAATGAATATATAGTAAACAATGATGCTGTTAACGTGAATCAAGATGATCTCTTGAATGGTGATTTAGTGGGAGATGAGTTGATACTAAACGATAATGCAGATAATGTGAATATTGTAGATGATTTCTGGAATGGTCCTGTAGTTGCAAATGAGTTGATAGTAAACAATGATGCTGTTAACGTGAATCAAGATGATTTCTTGAATGGTGATTTAGTGGGAGATGAGTTGATACTAAACGATGATGCAAATAATATGATTGTAGATGATTTCTTGAATGGTCCTGTAGTTGCAAATGAGTTGATAGTAAATAATGATGCTATTAATGCAGCTGAAGATGATTTCTTGAATCATATTTTCGTTGCAGATGAGTTTATGGTAAACAATGCTACCAATGAGAATGAAGATGGTTTCCCTATTAATGAGAATGAAGATGGTCCTATCATTGCAAATGAGGTGATAGTAAACAATGATGGTGATAACGTAATTGAAGATGGTGTCTTGAATGGTAATAATCCACTGGCTGATGATTTGATTGTAAACAATGATGAAGATGGCATTTTGAATGGTTCAGAAGGTGCTAATTATAACGTGATTAACAACAATGTTGGACATGTTTTCTTAGATGGTCTAACATTCCTTTATGATAACTCGAAGAATGATGAAAATATTTTGTGTAATGGTTTAATTGCTGATGATGAAATTATGGTAAATGATGGTTTACAAGCTGCTGAAGAGATGTTAAACAACAATAATGATGCAGTGGAGGGTGAAGGTAATGTCTTAAACGAACAACAAATGGCATTTGCCCAAGATCCAATAGTAGAAGTTGACAGACAAGATTCTTCCTCTTCCTCTGATCATGATACCCCTAGGCCCTAACTAAGATGCTATTGAATTTAAAAGTTTGTACATCATTCTTGGGTCTTGGTTCTTTTCTTCAAGATGAACAGTTAACAATGACGACATGAACATTACGTGCCATCTTTGTTTTTCTCCCTAATCTTTTTTCTTTTTTCCTTTTTTCATTTCAATAGTTTTCACCCTTGATTGAATTTTTTTGAATTTCTTTTTTGTTTTATTAAAAAGTTCAATTTTTTCTTTCCCCTATAGCCGCCTAGGCTGCGCTACATCGCTTAAAGCTCTCGAATGTGAGATTTTTCGATACGAATTTGAATTTAATCATATTAAATTCGAATACGAATATCGAATATTACGCGAGAATAAAAAAAGTGAAATATTACGTTTTGTCTATAACAAAACATCAGAAAATCAATGGCAGAGAATTAATTAAAGAAGTATGAAAGAGGAAAAATGATTCAAGAATGAAAATATTTCTCAAAAGACATTGTCGGTTTGAACTTCCAAAGATGAGCATGAACTGTATATCTGAAATTTTTAGAGTATAATATGTCTTTTTTAAATAATTGTTTCAACATATATATAATCCTCTAAAGTCTACCTTTTGATTTGTTCACGCTCAAATAGTGGTGATAAAATGGATATAAAAAAAAAACAGTTATACATCCGTATTATCCACTTACAAAATGAATTATTAATGTGTTTGACTTTTATATTTGTAAAAAGTTAAATTGGGGATTTATTAAGTTTGGAAGACTAGAAATTCTCCCAAACATGATCATATTCAAGTTTACATTAATAATTTTCGGCCCATCCATATCCGATCCGGTCCCTCCGTTCGCCACCCCTTGTGCTCGAATATTTAATTACAATTCACAATAGTAATAAATTACATCTTGATTTACAGCAAGACCTACGTAGAGCTGTCTAAAGGGAGGTGTCACGACTGGGAATTTTTACCATTTGAATCGTGATGACGCTTAACATTTCACTTGCTAGAAAAGCTAAAATTAGAATAATCTTAATCATTTTAAACTATTCAAATTAAACAGATGCCAATTACTGAAATAACTGTGATGAAACTGAAATAAAGTGCGAAAATCATAATGATTGAATTATCTAATTACATCCCCGAATCTGGTGTCAGTAGTGCACGAGCTACTAGAATAATACAAATAAAGGTCTGAATAAAAATAAAGTTGTCTAAAAGAAAATACACAGCTAAGATAAAGTAGAAGGGGACTTCAGAACTGCAGACGCTATGCAGCTATACCTCAAGTCTCATCTGGGTAGGTGAATCCGAGCAAGTCTACGGTACACCATTGGGACCACCTTTGGTATCTCCACAAGAAGTGAAAAATGTAATATGAGTACAACCGACCCCATGTCCTTTATACGTGCCGAGCCTAACCTCGACGATTTAGTGACGAGGCTAAGTCAGATCACTTACATTAACCTGTATGCATTAATAATAATAAAAGAAAAACATGAATATAGGTAAGACATAACTCATATCAACAAAGCTCAAATCAGCCAACAACTAACTCTGAATAATCAATCATGTGGCTCATCTCAATAATCGAGGCCATTTCAGCAGTCTCAATCAACTATTACTTTTACCATTTTGTTGCAGCGTGCAACGCGGTCCCACAATGTATATTTCAAATAATTATGTTGAGGCGCACAAACCGATCCCACAATACACACACACACACACTTTAAACAAATCTGTTGCGGCTTGAAACTCGCCTCTCTATATAATCATCTGTCAATATCATAATCCATCCTTATTATGCCTTTTCAATACATTTTCTTTCAATTTTTGTTGCGGCGTGCAACCAGCTCCCCAAACAATATAGATTAATAGTACTATAAGTGAAAACTCTTTAATAAAGACAACAACTAACACAAAACCGTAAGACAACAAGGCATAACGACAATTCCGATATACGAGGGAAACAAATAAGGGCAAATAATAAACAAGTGTGGAGTCAGGAAAGGAATGGACAATTTAATACAAAAAATGCTAAAATGCCAAGTAGCAATTATGACATGAAGGCCAAATAAGTATGTAGCAATTATGGCACAATATGAAATAAGTAAGATAGGGCAACAAGTAAAATAATAGTCTAATCCTGAAATAAAGCAATTAATAACATACGGAAAGCATGGAAACAACAAATTCGACAGTATATATACACTCGCCACCTCACATATATGCCGCTACATATGAAATTCACATAACCCATAATTCAAGGGTCCCTATTCCCTTAAGTAAAGTTTAGACACAACACATACCTCACTTCGCAATCAACTCAAAATTCCAAGAAGCTCTTTGATAGGTTATAAGTACCTTCGTTTTATGTTTTGATGATCTAACAAACTTATTGTCAAGAACCATATGTAACGACCTGGTCGACCGTTTTGAAAGTTAGCACCCCGATCCTCTAATAACTCCTTCTTCCATGTATATTTCTGCTTTTTGGACTTGCTGAAACGTTAAGTGGTGAAATTCAGAGAGATTTTGGACACATAGTTCATAAATGTGAAATTTAACTTTAGAAATCAAGCCGTAGTTAGAACTGTGTGAAGACAGATCTGGAATGTAATTTCGTCGACTCCGTTAGCTCCGTTGGATGATTTCAGGGTTAGGAGCATGTTCGGAATATGTTTTCGAGGTCTGTAGCAGATTTAGGCTTGAATTGGCGAAAAGTTAGAATTTCAGCGATTTTGGCCGATAGATGAAATTTTGATATCGGACTCAGAATGGAATTCTGGGAGTAGATGTAGGTTTGTAGTGTCATTTATGACATGTGCATAAAATTTGAGGTCAGTCGGACTAGTTTTGATGTGTTTCGGCATAAGATGTGAATTTTGGAAATTTCATAAGTTCTTAGGCTTGAATCCATGCATAATTGATGATTTTGATGTTATGAGACGTGTTTTGAGGGCTCGACTATGTTTGAATGAAGTATTAGGACTGGTTGGTATGTTTGGTTGAGGTCCCGGTGGTCTCGGGGATGTTTCGGACGCTCAACGAGTGATTTTTGAACTTGGAACACAGCTGAACCATTGCTGGTTCTGGTGTTCCGCACCTGCGGACGGGGAATCGCAGGTGCGGACACGCAGGTGCAGAATTGTGCTCGCAGACGCAGATTTTGGGCAGGGGATGCCAGAGGTCGTAGGTGCGGTATGGGTTCCGTAGGTGCGGGACCGCAGATGCGGCCAATTGTCCGCAGGTGCGGCCCCAGCCCTGTTAATTAAATATCCGCACCTGCGATGGTTTTTCCGCAGGTGCAGTCCTAGAGTCACAGGTGCGGAATCCCTGGGCTGTTTATACAAATATCCGAGGGTTTGTAATTCATATCTCCTAAAATAATTTAGAGCTCGGGTTTTGGCGATTTTCAGTGGGTTTCGAAGAGGAGATTCATAGGTAACGTTTTCTAACCTTAATTCACTTGTATATCATTAATCTTTATCAATTTCCTCAGTCTAATCAATGAAATTGGATAAGTAGAAATCAGAGGATTTAGGGAGATTCGACGTCGGATTTTGATGATTCTTGTTTGAGTGAGTTTGTGAGTGAGTGGGTTTTCGAAATTTGTACTTTTTATCCGTTCCTGAGACGTGGCCCGGGGAACCTTTTGGGACAATTTCCTAATTTCTCGTATTAGCTTCGAACTTAATAGCTAATTTGATTCCTTAAAGGGATATTTACATTATGCAATCGAATTTCATAGATTTGGGCCATTCGGAGTCGGATACTTGTGGCAAGAGCGCGGTATTGAGTTGATTAGCGCAGTCGAGGTAAGTGGCTTTCCTAACTCTGTGTTGGGGACTCCCCCTTAGGTTTTTTTGATACTGCTTTTGTTGTTTGGGCGCCGTGTACGTGAGGTGACGAGTACGTACACGGGCCATTTTTGCTAAAACTTCATTTGTCCTACCATGACATAAATCATTTCATTCCTATTTCACTGTTTCTTGTATTAATTGTGTATTCTAGATTAGGAAGGAGTAGATATGACTATTTTTATCTGAATTTCCCTAGTTGTTATTATGTGCACCATGTTTAGGTAGTTTTACCCGTATTTACCTGTGATTTTCTTGAACTGTTTAAATAAATTATATCCGTCATTCATTTGCCTTGCATATTTAAATTGGGACTACGGACAAGATTCCGGGAGCTTTCCCTCTGTACTGCATGGCATATTTAAGTTGGGACTATGGACTAGATTCCGGGAGCTTTCCCCCTATACTGCATCGCATATTTAAATTGGTACTACGGACGAGATTCCGGGAGCTTTCCCCTTGTACTGCATCGCATATTTATATTGGGACTACGGACTAGATTTCGGGAGATTTCCCCCTGTACTGCATTGCATATTTGTTATTGTGCGATACGCTGTGCTGAGCTGAGGGCTCCCTTTTTACTATTTTATTCCAGCTTACTATTTCTACTATTTTTTCCTTAGCATATTATATCTCTGTGTTAAATTTTTAAACTGTTTTACTACAAAAATCCAGTAGAGCCTTAACCTGACCTCGTCACTACTTGACCGGGGTTGGGCTTGGCACTTACTGGGTACCAATTAGTGGTGTACTCATGCCCTTTCCTGCGCATTTTTTCCATGTGCAGATCCAGGTACCAACACCCAGTATCGTGGCTAAGAGTTGATCTATCATCTACGAGGAGACCGCGAGGTAATTCTTCCGCGTCCGCAGAATCCCACGTGTCCCCTTCTACTTTAGTATAGTCTTAGAAGAATTATATATTTTCCACTATTTCATAGTATAGATCTACATTTAGTACAGAGCTTATGACTTTTGTGACATTCTGGGTTTTGGGAAGTGAAATTGTATATGCCGAGCGGCTGAGTTATGTGTCTTCTTTCTTCTTTTCTATTTCAATTATTATATTGTTTTTATTTCTCTGCAAGTTTTAGGCTTACCTATTTGTAAAGACTAGGTGCCGTCACGAGTCCGTTCGGAGTGTAATTCGGGTCATGACAAGTTGGTATCAGAGCATCTAGGTTCATAGGAGTCACAAGTCACAAGCTGGTTTATTAGAGTCTCGCGGATCGGTGCGGAGACGTCCGTATTTAACTTCGATAGGTTATGTAAGTGTTAAAAACAATCATATTCTTTGGAATCCTTTTTCGTGCTGGTTACTTCATAAAAAAATTCTAAAAATTCTATTCTACTCTTGCTCACAGATGGTGCGGACCCGTACTGGACGTACTGATAATCAAGGGGGTTGGCATTAGAGCAGTCCTAGTATCGGAAACCGGTCAGCATTATCCAGTGTCCGCCAAACTTATATTCCTTTGCACCAACAACATGGCCGAATATGAGGCTTGCATTTTAGGGCTCAACATGGCCATTGACAAGAACGTCCAAGAGTTGTTAGTGATCGGTGATTCAGACTTATTGGTACATCAGGTACAAGGAGAGTGGGCAACCAAGAATTCCAAGATACTACCGTATCTGCACCACGTACAGGAATTAAGAAAGAGGTTCACGAAGATAGAGTTCCGGCATGTCCCCAGAATCCAGAATGAGTTCGCCGACGCATTGGCTACTTTGTCCTCAATGATCCAGCATCTGGACAAAAATTTCATTGACCCTATTCCAGTAAAGATTCACAATCAGCCAGCTTACTGTGCCCATGTCGAAGAGGAAGCAGACGGAAACCCTTGGTTTCATGACATCAGGGAATATTTGGCGAAAGGAGAGTACCCACAACTTGCAAATGCCACTTAGAAATGCACACTTCGGAGATTGTCTAACAACTTCTTTCATAGCGGAGGAATCCTGTATAGGAGGACTCCCGTATAGGAGGACTCTATATTTGGGGTTATTAAGGTGCGTCGATGCAAAAGAAGCATCAAAACTACTGGAAGAAATTCATGCTGGGACCTGCGGCTCACATATGAACGTTTTTGTTTTGGCAAAGAAGATACTCCGAGCTGGTTACTTTTGGATTACTATGGAAACAAACTGCATCCAGTACGTTCGAAAATGCCACCGTTGCCAGATACATGAAGATATGATAAAGGTACCTCCAAGTGAGCTCAATGCAATAAGTTCATCTTGGCCGTTCGCCGCCTGGGGCATGGACGTTATTGGACCAATCGAGCCTGCTGCCTCCAACGTACACAGGTTCATTCTGGTAGCCACAGATTACTTCACTAAATGGGTCGAAGCTGCCTCATGCAAAGCAGTTACTAAGAAAGTTGTGGCCGACTTTGTCCGCGACCGCATTGTTTGTCGGTTCGGAGTTCCAGAGTCAATCATCACCGATAATGGTTCCAATCTCAACAGTGATTTGATGAAAGCTATGTGTGAAACTTTCAAGATCAAACACAAGAACTCCACAACATACAGACTTTAGATGAATGGAGCCGTAGAGGCTGCTAACAAAAACATCAAGAAGATACTAAGGAAGATGATAGAAAGGCACAAGCAGTGGAATGAAAAGTTATCATTCGCTTTATTAGGGTATCGCACCACGACCCGCACATCAACCAGGGAAACTCCCTATATGCTAGTTTATGGTACGGAAGCGGTTATTCCCACTGAAGTCGAGATTCCATCTTTAAGAATTATACAAGAAGCCGAGCTCAGCGACGCGGAATGGGTAAGGAATCGTTATGAGCAACTAGAGCTCATAGAAGGGAAGATAATGAATGCAGTCTGTGATGGTCAACTATATCAGAACAGAAAGACCAGAGCCTTCAACAAGAAAGTCAAGCCGAGACGATTCACACCAGGGCAGCTAGTGTTAAAGAAAATCTTTCCACATCAAGATGAAGCCAAATGGAAGTTCTCTCCCAACTGGCAGGGCCCGTACATGGTTCACAGAGTGCTGATAGGAGGAGCACTCATACTTGCAGAAATGGACGGAGAAGTTTGGCCAAAACTAATCAATTCAGATGCAGTCAAGCGCTACTATGTGTAATCTTTATGCTTTCTCAATATTGTAAATTGAACTACGCCTGACCTGATTCGGTCACAATTCAATAAAAGTTCATTTTTTCGCATACTTGGAAACTGGGGCAGAATTTTGAGAAGGACCCTCAAAATTCTGAAGCAAGTTCAGTCGATCGCCGCACGAGCAACAGTCAGAAGTATTCACCCATCAAACTGGGGAAATTTTTTGAGGAGGACCCTAAAATATCTGTAGCAGGAGAGATTGCAACGTCTCGAACCGTGTCACGGTTGTCGATTCATCTAATACTATATTATGCTTATGTTATACTTTTACAAAATCACGCATACTTATTTCTTGAGACATCTTGTTTAGCAAACGCTACCCCAATGATACAAACAGTATCATCAGATCATGCCAAACGAGTAAAGTAAAGCTAGCAGGGATACGAACTAACCTTCCCTTTTATGGAACTCACGACTTTTCTTTGGATGCAGGTACAAAGATCGCAAAAGCCCAAAACATACTACGCGCCCAAAGGATAGATATCGTTCAAAGACACGCTTCTCAAACTCGTCGCACATGCCGACGTTTATTATCAGCATAAACGATGCTTCATTGTCACAATGCCCAAAATGGTCACAACACCGCAACGTATCACCAGCTAAGAATTTCTATTGTCATTTATTTAATCTTACACAAGGCTACCTGTCTGACTTCTGAGGTTAAGCTCTACCTCCACCTGCATTTGCATAAGGCTACCATTCTGCCTTCCGAGGTTAAGCTCTACCTCCACCTGCATTTGCATAAGGCTACAATTCTACCTTCTGAGGTTAAACGCTACCTCCATCTGCATTGCATAAGGCTACTATTCTGCCTTCCGAGACTAAATACTGTCTCCATCTGCATTTGCATTATTGCATAAGGCTACCATTCTGCCTTTCGAGGTTAAACGCTACCTCCATCTGCATTGCATATGGCTACTATTCCGCCTTCCGAGACTATATGTTGTCTCCATATGCATTTGAATTCTTGCATAAGACTACTATAATGCCTTTCGAGGTTAAACGCTACCTCCGTCTGCATTGCATAAGGCTACTATTCTGCCTTCCGGGACTAAACATTGTCTCCATCTGTATTCGTATCCTTGCATAAGGCTACAGTTCTGCCTTCCGAGGCTAAACGCTGCCTCCAATTCACTTTTTTTCAAAAGCAGCCACCGCCTCGAGTATTATTTACTCCGCTTTCCTTTCGGGATAAGCTCTGCCCCTGTAATTCGTAAGACTAAGATCTGTCTTGTCCGTATCATATTACTGCATTTTTCATGGGCTGAAATATC
Organism: Nicotiana rustica; assembly: GCA_005239535.1. Lineage (NCBI taxonomy): Eukaryota > Viridiplantae > Streptophyta > Magnoliopsida > Solanales > Solanaceae > Nicotiana > Nicotiana rustica. The sequence goes on along the minus strand of ML501714.1, from coordinate 157,441 downwards.
GCCAATCCGTCCAAAGGCGCCATCGTTCGGAGGCACCATCTTCATGGCCCGAGAACACCATGCCATGGCCTGAGGATCTCTTTTATTACTTTGCATATCATTATTCAAAGGCATCATGGTTCAGAGGCACAATCCTCATGGCCCGAGAACACCATGCCATGGCCTGAGGATCTCTTTTATTACTTTGCATATCATTATTCAAAGGCATCATGGTTCAGAGGCACAATCCTCATGGCCCGAGAACATCATTTCATGGCATGCGAATCTTGCATCAAGCAATTCATGGCTCAGGACGTCATGGTCTAAGGACGTCATCCTTAACCGTTCAAAGACAACATTCATGGTCTAACGGGAACGTACATCATGTTTAACTTGCGCACAATATATGCTTGTACTGTTCATTTGCAGGTAATCCGGCTAGCAACAGCCATCCTAGCAGGAGCAGTCCCGCTCCAGTTCTTCCAAACTACCCCGTCAGCCGTTTGTTCGCCTAACCCTGTACTTTGCGTCTGTTCTTGCAAAACTTCATTGGTATACTTCACTAATGATTCCCGAACTACATACGACCATTCCTATAAAACCAGGGATATGTAGGCAACTCAGAAACCAGGGTGCGACCTAAATCTTTTCGAACCATTTTCACTCGGTCAAAATTGGCCATCATATCTTTACCCGACAACTCTTTCATCCTTCACGGGTAAAGATGGGCAGCTGTTGACACCCAATATTTCCTCAAATTATTTTCAAACTTGCATATATACCTTCAAAATCACTCTTTATAATAATTGGTATTTTTCCATAATTTTTCATATTTTTATCAATTTATTTTTCTGTTTATTTAGCATTTTATATTCAATAATTACTCATAAATTGTATTATAAATAATTTCAAAATGTTTCCTAGCTCAATATATCATTTTTAATCCTATTAGGATCTAATTATTTTAATAATTAGCCAATTTGGCATTATTTAGCTATATTTATGGCAATTTTACAATTATAGCCTAATTATACATATTATGCTATTTTAATTTGATAATTAGTCATTTTCATATTTTAATATTATCTAATTACCTTAATTATCATTTATTTAGCATTAATTTCATTTTTATTATCTATTTTATTAATTTTTTTAATCTATTTTTATGGGTATTTAACTAATGGCCACCTTTTAATTTCAATTATAGCCCAAATTAAACCCAATACCCAATTAAATCCGCCCCAATTAACCCCAGCCCAAACCAAATTCCTACCCGTCCTAACCCCACGACCAATCTGAGCCGTTGATCAATTTAACTCATAATTAACCTATGACCTACCCCCCGACCCCTCATTTTCACTCGGTCTCTCATCTCTCTACTCTCTCTCTCTCTCTCTCTCTCTCTCTCTCTCTCTCTCTCTCTCTCTCTCTCTCTCTCTCTCTCTCTCTCTCTCTCTCTCTCTCTCTCTCTCTTACTCTCTCTCTCTAACTCTCTAGAGACTTCCAGTCTCCTCTCCGCCTCCGATAAGGCCCTTCGTCTTCTCCGCCTACCTCTCCACCGGAGGCCATGGAATCCTCACCACCCTCCTGCTTCCTATGGCTCATTTACGACCGGTGTTGTTATCCCTAAGGTCTTCAAGAGACCTGGGTTCATTCTCCTACCCCCTGGGCCTGTGCTCACCATTCTCAGGCCACCTCCCACTATTCGAGTAATATTTATAACTTTTGGGGCTTAAACCAGTAATGTTTTGAGGTTTTCTTATCTTTTATGGGTTCTCTCTAAAACCCTAACTTTTAAAATTCTTCGATTCTTTTAGATCTATGATAGGTCTGTGTATATTTCAAGCTATTTTGTTGTTTTTCTCAAAATCTCCGATTTTCTCTAAAACGACTCTTCATTTTTAACTAGGGTTTCATGACCTCGTTTTTAATGATTCTCCTATGATTTTTCTGTGTCATCCTAGGGCCTCTACTATGTTTAAGTGATTTATTAAAATTGTTGTGTTGAAATACCTAATTTTAGACCTAAACTCTAAGTCCCTGACTTTGTTTGTGATAATGTTTACATATGTGTTTGCGTTTCATGAACTTTTATGATGTTTTACCCTATGTTGTTCATCTATGACTGATTTTTCTTTGCTTTTTCGCTTATATTATTGTTTACCCTATAAATTCATGTGAATCCCTAATTTCATATGTCTTCACTACTAGGGTCCCTAACTTATTCCTTTGCTTATATTATGTCCATTTGTTCATGCATAGATGTTTATAGTAATCAGTATTATTCTCTATTATTGTAATTCCTGATTCCTTGTGATTTGAAAACCTTGCTGATTTCCTATGGTATATTTTCACTAATTTCCGACCTTAGTTTATTTCTTACCTTGTTACATGATTAATTTGTTGTTAATTCATTCCTATTCTCTTAATTAGAATCCGATGAACCTAGCTCTATTGTATGCTTGTACTGGGTTGAAATTGTTTCCTTATATGTTATATGCATGTCACATATGGGAACTTTTCTTATTTGCTATTTGCCTACTAACCGTTTCAGCTTAACCCCTTCAATTAATGGGTACTTATGCTGATTTTACACTATTTTGAATATTGCTCTAAGCTACATATGGTACCTTTCCTTATTTGCTGTCAGATAATACCGTTGAAATTGATTCCTTCAATTAAGGGAAATCTATACTGATTGTGTACTGATTGATACTCAGTCCCTTAATTACTGGTTAATTTTGATTCCTACCTTATTTGCTACTTGTTTTCAAAACTATATATATGCATGGTCTTCTCTCATTAAAACACACGAACATATACCTTGTTCTACTCTCTTTTACTCACACACACACATATTCTATTGCTCCTCTTGATTGCTTGTTGTTACTAGTCAGCTGGAAGCCAAGACAAGTTATTCTACTTGCTTACTTCTTACTATGTATTTGCTGTCTTCAACTGGTATGTTTCCAATTTATATTTAAAGTCTCCAAAACAATATGTTTCTCTGGATACTACGATCTATCTTGTTTATGATCTTCTTTTACTTATGGCTTTGTTGTTCTATTTGCAACTAATATGTATATTTATGGTCTTACATTTCCCCTTTTTCAGCATGTTACTTCCCTTTTGTATGCTTCACATGGTCCTGCTATAGTTTCTTCATGCTACAATCTGCACTACATGTGACCTGGACCCTATGTTGTGTCTAGACTTTTCACTGAACCTATAAGTAACTATGTATGCTATCCTCTCCCTATACTCCCTCAATATGTTGCTGTTTAATTCCTTTGACAAACTGTATCTATGATTGCTTAGGTGTTGTACCAATCTGTGATACTTTGGTATTTCTCCAGTGAATACTGGTTTCCCGATCTGTTTTCTATATGTCCCCAGTCCCCGCTCCCTTGTTTGTATGACCTCTATGCACTTTGTGCTGTTGGGTACTGTTTGATTGTTTTCAAACTGTTTCTTTAAACTACTCACTTACTATTTTGCAAACTATTTCAAATAAACTATCCTTTAGAAAGGCTATTTTAACTCAACTCCTTTTCAAACCCTCTCTTGCACTTCACTCTATTCTTAGACTGTAGGTTCTGCCCCCTCAGTGTGAGCACTGCTTTGGGACCCCATGTGCTCCCTCTGAACTCTGACACACTGAGCCTAGCACTTCCACACTGCACATGTTCAATTCTTGGTTACTAAGTCTGGGTGTGAGTATTTCCCGGGAGCCCTTGAGGTCCTTAAGGGACTTTGACACACCCGGATTATGAAAGGATGGAAATACCATATGGTAATGAGGACTTGGGCCTAATTGAAGGCTCCCTATAGATTGGCTTCTTATTTTCCATTTTTTTAGTTAGGTAATTCATTCATTGGCCTATAACAATTTGTAAACAACTCTGAGGATGGATAGTGAAAGAGGGAAATGGATAACTTGCATGCTATAAAGGGTAGAAACCTTTCTTAGGTTTACATCTCCTATTTTATGCAATGGAACTCATGTTTAGGACCAATGTGTGCAAAATCATGCATTAGATACCATGTCCCTAGGTCTCATGCATACTGTTTCTAGCATCTTTGACATTACTGTTATATTACCTAGAAATCCTATTCTAGGATGCAGATATTAATAATTTGTACTTCATGCAATTCTGTCTCATAATGCCATAACCATGCTACACACTTAGAAATCCTGTCTCCAGGAAAACACTAATAATTTGTCATTTTTGCATCTTCTGAAACCTCGATTAATGCTATGACTATTGTGTATTTGGAAATCCTGCTTAGGAATTCTGCATATGCATCATTCTGCCTGTGCATTAGATATCATGTTCTACGGTCCTACTTGCTCAACTACACCTAGCCTAATTGCTGATGCATAAAAGGTATAAACAGTCTCACTCAGTTCTTTCTAAAACAACTGGTAATACGTATGTGTTCTGAACAACCTCGAACAACATGTTTAGGCAACAATTTCAACAGTTCCTCTAATAATTCTGGTAACTAATATACACTGTCCCACGCCTAGGCAAGCCTTATGTGATAAAATTCTAAAAACTGGAAATTTGCCTCTTTTGTGAGCTGCCTAATGCTAACAGGTTCTTTTAATCAGTAGGCAAACTGAATGGTGTAACACCAAATTTACTCCAACCATTACACTATTTTTTACACCAAAAAAGAATACTTATTTTTATATTCTTCTCTCTCTTCTATATTATATTATTATCTTCTATTTAACTTTTTTTTATTTCCCCAAACAAATTTTATCTTTTTTCTTTTTTCCATATTCATCACATATAATTCACATTCACCACTTATATAATCATTTATTACAAAATTATTTTAATGGTTATATTTCTTTTCATACAATTATAATAATAATAAAATTAACTTATAATTTTATATAAATATAATATATACAAAAATTAATATATCAAAAAAATAGGATATAAAATTAAAATTATAATGATCTTAATATAAAAATTAATTATATACACAATATATGATAAATTAAAAGTCCAAAAAAATAAAAAGATGAATAAAATAATAATAAATCAAATTTGGTGTGTGACACTATTCACACACTAAAATGGTGCAAAATTTGGGGTTCCATTGGAGCAAAAAAACACCAAATTTTACACCAAATTTAGTTTTGGTGCTAAACATAGTGCACCATTGGAGATGTCCTAAGTCAACTCTCCGCAGCTGGAAAGTGATTGACTGCACTTCACATGCAAACAGTACATCACAGTGCAACAATCATTTTCATTGGGAAGGACCTTCTACCATAAAGTGCTTACATCATTCAAGTGATGTAATCAATGTTATATTAACATTAATCCAACAACAAAATATCACTTGAACATTAGAGAATTCACTCAAGCACTCAATGTGATTGATTATCATGAAAGACAATTCTCCAGTGCATTAAGAGCAAACTATAACGCTGCTACGGACCAGTTCCCTTATCAAATATTTGTATGTCCTTAGTAGAGTTGTAAATATAGTTCTTCAATTTTAATTCCTACTTATCTTGTCAAGAAGCATTGATTAGGAAACCCTTGTAAATCATAAACTTCAGTGTTTGTGTCGTGGCTAGAGTTAGTCATGTTGTGAAGTCTTTGTAATAGGAGTATTACAAAGTGGCTTGTAATAGGTCTGTTACAACTTAGTGAGGGATTAAGTAGTTAATTTCTAGGTTATGTAGGTTGTAATCTATAAGTTGCTCAGTAGTGAAGTTGAAATTCTACAAGTTTAGGTCGTGGTTTTTAATCCCGTTGAGCTGGGAATTTTCCACGTAAAAGATATCAGTGTCATTTACGTTCTACTGCGTATGTATAATATGTGGAAACTAATAGAGAACCCTATTTCTATATAGTTTGGTGGACCCTCAAATTTCTATCACTTGGTATCAAAGCAGGTTTTTTCTTTCAGGAACACCTAGAATGGATCCTCATGGCTGCTCAACCAAACTTTGAAGAAGGTCAGCCTATTTACAGGCCACCTAAGTTCAATGGTCAGTACTATGGGTGGTGGAAGACTAAAATTGTCACGAACCAGAATCCTAATCCAGGTCGTGATGGCGCCCAACGACGGGGTTAGGCAAGCCAACGTAAATTTCACTAAGTTCTTCTATTTACTTGATTCAATTATTCACCCATTTACCGAATTTAACAAGTTAAATCGTGATATCGAAAGATAATAACTCAATGGTGGATAGAGTATCTATAAAGAAGCGCGAGCCAAAATACAAGCACATATATATACAACCCAAAATCCCAAAAACAACTATTACGTGTGTGCCAGGAACTAGTGTCACGAGTGTCATGGGCATACTAACTGAATATACAAACGATAATAATATATACAATCCTGTTGTCTACATGAATAGACGAGAAACAAAAGTAAATGAAACTCCATGGTGCTGCTGGGGGTCGCCAGAGGAAGCAGCTCACTGTGAAGTCAAGTCCGCTACGGTCACTATTTAGATCCGGTCTGATAACCAGATGCACCAGTCTCAGAACTTGTACAGTTAAGTACATAAGTACAACATGAGTACATATTAAATAAATATGTACCCAAAGAGTATCCCGTCTAATCTCGAAGAAGTAGTTACGAGAAGTCGACTTGACACTCACTAAGGTCTAACAGTATGATATAACAATGATAAAATAAAAGCAGTAGACATCTAAGAGAGTGAGTAGCAATTATGTATAAAGCACAGAAATCCAAGAAAAATACTGGAACAATGGCAATGGCCACTTTCTTTCCCCCAAATATCTAATACAAGTCACTATCCAGGAAACAATGCCAAATAGTCATGCGCACACAAGAATAAGACAATCGGCCGGAGTCATAAGGAAAAATAGCTATGCACTGCCGAGGATCGAACGACCCGTCCCAAAAGTGCATGCTTACCATAGTCATGTCTGCGCACTGCCGAGGAACGAACTGCCCAAACTATAAGTGCGTCCTTCAATGTAACCATATCATAACATAGTACAACTTCGACCATGAACTGTCGAGGATCAAACGACCCGTACCAAAAGTGCATTCTCAATTATATCATCTCTGTGCACTGCCGAGGATCGATTGGCCTGTCCCAAAAGTGCACCTTTCAATCTGCCGTGGCGTACGGCCCGCTCCCATGAGAGTGGGGGAAATCACACATCGATCGCGGAATGTAAATTGCGAAGCGTTCACATGCACACACAATAACTTTTAAAACTTACTTTCTATAACCAATTCATTTCAATTCAACAATTTCCATAAAGCCTCAAAGAAACAATACTATACATAACATGATTTCATAGTACATATGGCGTTACAAGGAAGCATATAAGGCATTTCAAGGAAAGCATATAAGGCAAGGCATTACAAGGAAGCATATAGGGCATGATGTGGGCCTAACTACCCGTACATAACAATGATAGCCGCTACGTACGGACTCTCGTCACTTGGTGCGTACGTAGCCCCCAAACAAATTACACATAGCATATACATCACCTATGAGGACAATTCCCTCTTACAAGGTTAGCAAGGAGACTCACCTCGTGTCGAATCTACCCATCGGATCAACGATGCGCCCAGAACTCCGAACTCTACTCTCGAGGGCTCGCAACTAGCCAAACATAGTATAATTACATCAATTCATGTTCAAAGAAAAGGGATTATCTCATTTATCCCAAAATTCACATTCTTGA